>OZJO01028112.1:0-12197 GCA_900406225.1 Acrobeloides nanus | reverse complement strand
AAGAAAAATTCCCAAATTTTTGCCCTAGTGGGATCGAACCTGTGAGCCCAACGTTGCTTAACTTGCCAGATCGGACGTCCGGCTTCCTTATCCACTTCGCCAAGTAGCCGAAATTTTTTGTAAAGTTAGCCATGAAAAACGTTATATATCCTCGGGGTTAACTTTAAACTCAATTATTCCTATGCAATTTTAGGCGATTTTAAAAGTTTCAACAAAAAATCAAATGAAAAAATAGTTTTATTTGACCTAATTCTGGCTAAATTATCCAACGAAGTAGAAGAAAGTTCGTTCAGAATGGAACACGAAATACTCAAGTCGCGTAAAATCCGAGTAAGGGATACTCCACGACGAACGAGTGAGTGTGAATCGAGACCTCCTCTCGCATTATTATGGAAATGCGCTAGTTCGATCCGTCATCATATATTATAAAATTCCGGTCACTGCCAAAAAATAATCATCGCTTATTGATCGTTAAAAGCTCCGGGAGTTCATGAAACAAAATTTATGGTCACTTTTTATATCATACGGATACTTCCAAGTTGGTGGAGGTTCTCTTGAGATCATTATCTTTATTTTCTCGAAAATTACTTGTTTTTGTGAGAAATTTTTTGTTTACAAATATGTTTTTAGCCAAAATTCTATTTTTGGTAAAAATTCGATTTTTTTGCTAAAAATTCAATCGACGATTTTTCCACACCCCCTTATTTTAGGAGGCAAGCCACATACACACACGGGACTCGAACCCTGTACCTTTAGATTAAAGAACAGTACTCTATCCAACTGCTCTATGCGACCTTATTTTACATGTTCTTATACCCCCTATCCTGAATCAGAGTTTTCGTTTCAATAATCCAAAACAATTATCAAATTTGGTGTCGTTTGGTCCGTCTAGTCGGGCTATAAAGAATGCCGTTTTTGTTTTTTAAATACAATACATCCAATAATTAAGCGTATTTTTAAGAAATTTAAAATTCAGGGTTTTCGTGCCAATATTCAGGTAAATTCAACCCGTTTCCGGACTCATTTCCATTCGGCGTCCGGAAATCGTCCAGAAACGGGTTGAATTTTCGTGAAATGCGTTTCACGACTATTGCTAGCGCGCATCCTTTAATTTTAAAAATTCTATAAGACATCTTGTGTGTTTTTTTAACAATTTTAACCATTTTTTTCAGTCTTTTTATTTGTGTGACCAGAAAATACATATACAAATTGAGGGGAATAGAGAAATAGGCGGATTTTTTCTCGAAATTTTTATACTTTTCATAGAAAATTTGTATAAAAGTATAATTGTACACGTAGAATGGTCCCAAATATTTTGATTTTTAACATTTTTTACCGTTGGCAATCTCTCACTATTCCCAAGTTGAGCAAAAATAAAAATTGCAACATATCTATTTGATATCTTGAAAATAAATCCTCTGGTAGTTTCAACTTTAAACTCTGAATTTTGAATCAACATTTAAAGGAGATAGATATGTTACATAATCAGGATCCAACAACTATGGGAGCTACGAAAGGGGTCACTTATATGAAAAAATTTTTCTGGAAATGACCCCTCTAGGGGTAAAAACATGCGGGGAATCCAAATTTGACATTTTCGAAGCGAAAAATGCTTCCCTGAAAATCGCATTTTGCGACTTTTCGCTTCAATACACAGGCCTTCCCTAAATCAGGGAAGTATTCTTTCGCTTCATAAATGTCAAATTCGGATTTTCCGCATGTTTCTACCCCTAGAGGTGTCATTTCCAAAAAATTTTTTTCACGTGGGTGGCCTATTGTGTAGTAGCTCCCAACTATGTAATTCTATTAATTTCTCTGCGGCGGTTTCTGTGTGAAGAGATTCCTTTGCATCAAAGGTATTTAGGAAAATTTATGCGGCATCTGGACCCATTGGTTTCAAATTTGGTGAAACCTAAAAAAATTAAAAAATACTTTGAATTTGTAAAAATTCAAACTCACTTTAAATTGGCAACCGGTACTTTCAACAATGTCTTCAACCTTAAGATCCTTTCTAATTTCAACTAAAGTCAAGCCTTCATTTTTATCAACATCGAATACAGCCTAAAAAAATACAAAATGTTAAAAAAAAATACAAATGGTATTTTTGGCGAAAATTTTTCAAAAATTTTTTTGCGCGCATCGAAAACCCTTGAAAACGCATCCCAGAAATATTCAATTTTCGTATTTTCAAGTAGGAATTCCTACCGAAAATAACTGAAAAAATAAGAAAATCGTATATTTCATGGTCTGAGAAGCGTTTTAAAGGTTTTTAGATGCGCGAAATCGATTTCTCGCATAAAAATATCATTTTGGAGAAAAAAATTTTTGAAAAATTTCCGCTAAAAAATGACCAATGGCGATTTTTTTGGAGCACCCTATAGGTCATAATGGAAAAATTAGTCACAAGCATACCATGTCTGTGATAATTCTTGAAACGACCCCTCTTCCGGTTAGAGGTAAAGAGCATTTTTCCAAAATCTTTGGTTTCCCTTTTGCCGTATGCTCCATAGTGACAATAACGCGTGAGCCTGGAGCACTGACTAAATCCATAGCACCACCCATTCCTTTCACCATTTTACCCTAAAACAATACTATATAGATTCGTTTTGAACTTTCGATACTATTCAAGAACCAGTCCAGTAGGAAAAAGTTGCCATTTTTGTTGATATTCGGACGAAAACATGAACAATTTCAAACGCAATTTTCCGAAAATTACAACTATTCAGAAGATGCCGTAAAAAAAATGCTCCATTTTTCATGAACTTTCCGAATATCAACAAAAAATGGCAACTTTTTTCCCACTGGACTGGTCCTTTAAGAGTATCGAATTTTCTTATTACCGGGATCATCCAATTGGCCAAATCGCCATGTTGAGAAACTTCTAAGCCTCCAAGTAAGGTCAAATCAATGTGGCTTCTAAAAAAATCGTTATGTCAAAATTGACAAATCAAGCTTCTCACCCTCTGATCATAGCAAAAGACTCTTCACTTCCGAAAATTGCTGCGCCGGGCAGCAAAGTGATAGGCTAAAAGTTAAATGATGTAAATTTTTTGGATTTACTATACTTCTTTTCCAGCATTTATCAAATCGGCATCTTCTTGACCTTTTCTTGGATAAGGACCCTAAATTTTTGGTACTAGCTCGGAACAGAGGACGCACTTTTCGAAAAATTTTTTTGAAAATGACTATTTTAGGGGTAATTTTATGCGCTGAATAAAAAAATCGCATAGCCAAGGAAGCATTTTCAGCCTTCGGGAGTGAGATTTTTGAATTCAGCGCATAAAATTACCCCTAAAATGGTCATTTTCAAAAAAAATTTTTCCGTCCTCAGTTACGAACTAGTACACCAAATTTTTTAGTGCACTCATATTTGGCTAAAATGACATACCACGCCGATAATACCGTTTTCACTTTGTAAATGTACAGTCACTCCTTTTGGAATGAAGTTTGGACACAAGGTTGGGATACCAATGCCGAGATTGACTGAAATTAACACATGTTTGTAAGAAAAATAATTCATCTATGACATACCATACATGCCATCTTTAAACTCAAGCGCAGCTCGTTTAGCAATAATTTCACGAGTTTTCTCGGCTGGAGTTTTGGGCTCTTCGTTTCCCTCTTTGAAGAACATTGGCCTTTCTATTGGCTTTTTGTAATTCTTTCCTAACACTAAACGCTGGCAGTAAATCGATGGAATATGGATCTAAATTTATTGCAATATGCAAAAATACTCGGAACGTGGTCAGGAGTACGTTTTCATGCTTCGGAAATGTGCGGAATCTGATTCAGGGAAAAAATCAAAACATCGCACTTTCAGATTTTCGCTTCAATACACTGATTCCTTCCCTGAATCAGAGTCAAGGAAGCATTTTCAAGGTTTGGGAGTGCGCGCAATCGATTCCTCGCATAAAATTACCCCTAAAGGGTCACTTGTTAAAAAAATTTTTTTTAATTTTCTACTCGACCCTACTTTTCACGAAGTGACCTCAAACCGGACCTCCCCTTTAAGACCCCATTATACTTATTATAAAAAGGTGAAATAATGGATAAAATTGGTGAAAAAGTGAGAAAAAACGGTTGAAAGATGTTTTTTGCATGTTGATCTTTATTTTTGCTCTTGCGGGTATACATTCGATACTAGCTCCAAAATTTCAATACAGAGTGTAGTATCAAAAAACCGGAATTTGGGTGATTTTTTCATGTTATTCGACCGTGTTGTGATGAAAAAATCGCCCAAATTTCGTTTTTTTAGGGCCCAAATTCCGCTTTTTGGTTTTTTGGGAAATGAATATTTACATCATTCGGTTTAATTTCCCCAACTTCGACAATCTCTTCAACTTCAATAATTGTGCACTTTGAAGCTTTGCACATTGGATTATTGAAATTTCCAGCAGAATGCCTAAAAAAGTAATTTTTATCATGGAAAAATGTGGGAGCTAGTTTTCTCTTTGTTGGATTTCACTTATCATGGTCCAAAAGTCGAATTTTTAAATCAGCCTCTGATGTTTTTTCTGCGGATTTTAAAAGAAAAAAAATTTAACTTTTGGACCATAAGTGAATTCAACAAAGTAAACTAGCTCTAAAATTTGAAGCATGCCTGAACAAAACATTTCCAAGTTTATCAGCTTTCCAAGCTTTTATCAAAGAAAAATCTCCGGTTATAGCTTCTTCTAGGACATAGTTAACTCCATTAAACGCACGAGTCTAAAGTGACAAATGAAAAAACAAGTCATTACGTAAAAGAACATACCTCTTTGGCAGAACTAGCAATTTCTATAAATCCTTTCTTGTCTTTGCTGTATTTGATTGGAGCACCACCTTCTTGAATTAGGGTTGCATACCCGGTTGGAGTAAAGAACGCCGGAACTCCAGCACCACCTGCACGAATTCTTTCAGCTAATGTTCCTTGCTGAACAAATTTTTATATATATAACATAACATTTATTTTCTTCTATTACCGGTGTAAATTCAAGTTCAAGCTCTCCTGACAAATACTGACGAGCAAATTCTGCATTTTCACCAACATAAGAGGAAATCATTTTTTTAATCTTTAAACAAATACATTTAATAATACGCGACAATGTATAAATGTAGTGTGTACCTGTCGAGTTCTTAATAGTAACCCCAAGCCAGAATTATCAACACCAGCATTATTGCTTACACATGTCAAGTTTTTTACGCCAGTCTTTACAAGGGCATCAATCAAATTTTCAGGAATACCACATAGCCCAAAACCTGCAAAAAAATACACGTCTCAAAATTGTAACTGATAGGGGTGCACAAGTTACAAAAAGTGACCGATCAGAAATATGCGAATTTTGATACAAACTGAGCACTAACATAAATTGTTCATAGTAATAATGGTGACAAATTTGTCAACTTCTGCATCCCTGTTAACTAACCTCCAACAAGTAATTTTGCACCATCGGGAATATCTTTTACCGCTTCTACTGCGTCGTAATAAATTTTAGCCTTTTTTGACCTAGTTGTACTAAAATGAGCCTTGAAATATAGCGCTGGTACAAATTGATTTGACTTTAAAAAAATTAGCTTATTTCAATCAACTCAATTTTAAAACTTACATTGCATGCAATTCTAGCGACACCAATAGTGAACGTGCGACTGTGTAACATTTTAACAAACTGATTAGAGAAACTAAAAAGATGTTTATCATTAAAAACAACCCTTGATCAAAATAAAAGGCGTAAATAATTTTTTTCAATGAAAAATCAAAGAAAAAAAAGAAGAGAAAGATCCAAAGTTTATTTTAAATGCTCATCTTTTTACAATGTTTGAAAAGTTTGAGATCAGGAAATTCTTTTGTCAAAAAAAGAGCCCATTGATGTCATAGACGCAGATTAAGAACAAACAAAATGGCGAGAACCAGACAAAATGCGTCAAGAAAAAAGAACTTACATCGTGTAAAAACCTCGTGCGTCGACTGGCAATGAGTTAAGTAGCGCCGAAAATTTTGAATTGAATCAAAGACCGACCCTTTAAACAGTTATCAGTGATCTGTGAACTGAAACACTTTGTTCCCAACTTTGTTCAAAATTCGATTCGAAACTGAATGACAGCACTTCATGTAGAGCGTTTAAATATATGTGCAATTTTACACAATCAATAATCAATAAACAATAAAGGACATGAAGTTAGATTTTAGATCAATGAGCTTTATGGTCATCATTTTTACGATTTTTTGTTAATTTGTTTTTAGTAATACCATTTAGTCTACAAGAAAAGATAACGATGGAATTTTATATCTATGCACTAGAGTTAGGAAACCGATAGAAAATGGATCGGTTTCGGATTTCTCAATCGACTTTGGTTTCACCTTTTTTCAGTTTTTCAAAAGTGTCGGTTTCGGTTACATTTCGACTTTTTTCGATTTCCTAACTCTACCATGCTCATTACATTAATGCAAAAATGTAGCCTATATAGAAAATTTATTCAACAAAAAATCAAAATACACAAGAAATATTCTTAAAAAATACTTTTCAATCAGTTGAAAACAAGTAATTCATAATTTCATCTTCGTTCATAAGATCGATATCTTGAGTGAGATTTGGTTGAGTATTTGCATCACTTGCACTAAATCCAGCTACAGAGTCACCTTCATCTTCAGAGTCCGACAGGATTATTCGTCTAGATGATAGATCAGTTCTTTTCTTATGCACAATCTCCTCCGTTGGCTCATCCGGTACAGTTGGGCTGACAGACATTTCATCATCAGAATTGATAACGTTGGTTTTCTGGGTGGAGGAAACTGTTTTAGAAGTAGTAGAAATTTGAGGAGCCTCAATTCCAACAAAATTGATATCATCATTATAGAAATCATCGTCTTCATCAGAAATTGCTGTCTCATTTTTAGCCGGTGATATGTTCTCGTTGTTCTCATCTACTTTGTCCTCGTCTGGAACAATTTCTTCAGTCGTAGGCATACCGAGACGCAATTTTACCATATAGAACTAAATTTAAATTTAAAGGACCAGTCCAGTGAGAAAAAAGTTGCCATTTTTGTTGATATTCCGAAAGTTCATGGAAAATGAAGCATTTTTTATTTTACGCCATGCTCTGAATCGTTGTAGTTTTCGAGAAAATTGCGTTTGAAATTTTGAATTTGTATACATGTTTTCGTTGTATTATACAAACTTTTAGGAATTTTTTTATGGAAAAATCGATTTTTCCGCAAAAAATTCAAACAAGTTAGTGTATTACAACACAAACATGTACACAAATTCAAAATTTCAAACGCAATTTTTTCGAAAACTACAACGATTCAGAACATGCCGTAAAAAATAAAAAAATGCTCAATTTTTCACGAACTTTTCGAATATCAACAAAAATGGCAACTTTTTTCCCCACTGGACTGGTTCTTTAAATGAAGCTGTCGTATTAGCTGCTCCGAAAAGAGCATATTTACCTTAATAGCACGTTTCTTGCCCACTTGTTCCACCCGTGTAATTAAATCATCAAAATTCGATTGTGGAAAGAGATTATGGCCCCAGTATTCAACTTTTTTCATAACATCCTTGAGATTATCGTACTAAACTAGGACAATATTAAAAAAGCGTTATCATGAGGAAAAGAAGAGGAAGCTGAAGTAATCTCTGAAAGAAAAAAATAGGAGCTATTGTGGATCAAAGGGGGTCACCCCAGGGTCAAAAGTCGAAAAAAAATTTCCAAAATTTTTTTAAAATGATATATTTAGGAGTAATTTTATGCGAAAAATCAATTGCGCGCATTCTCGAAGCGTAAAAACCTTTGAAAAATCAGTAAAAAATTCGGAAAATAATTTTAAAGTCAATAAGTGTGAAAATATGGGTAAAAATACGTATTTTTCAATTTTTTAAGAGTCAAACAAAGGTTTTCACGCTTCGGGAATGCGCGCAATCAATTTTCGCATAAAATTACCCCTTAATATGTCATTTATAAAAAATTTTGGAAAATTTTTTTCAATTTTCGACCCTGGGGTAATTAAATTGTCCAAAAATTGCCATTTTTAACTCAAAAATCATAATTTTCTGAGTATTTTCAACAATAAAACGTGTTTTTCAGAAAAAATTTCGCGTCTGTCGGCGAAAAAAAAATTTCTCATCTAAATTAACAATTTTTCATCAAATTTGCAAATTTTAACCAAAAATGTCCAAATTTTCACCAAAAACCAAATTCTTCTGAGCATTTTCAGCTTAAAAACAAGCATTTTCAACCAAAAAAATTCGCTTGCGGCGATAGTTTTTTGCTTTATAATGAAGATTTCAACAAAAAATTTTGATTCGGCAACCCAAAATGTCGAGTAGACCCTCATAAAAATTTCTGTCTATATCATTGTTTATATAACCACTTAAATTGTGGTATTGATAAAACTTTAATTTTCTTAAATTCTATTCTGAAAAAATAGACTTAAAATCTAAAATTTACAATAAAATTCGTGGTTTTCGTGTTTTTTTGGGAAAGTGCCTCCCACTTCCTATTCGACTCTTCTGCCTACGCCACTGGGCCTCCTAGCTACTCTACTAATACCATTGAGTAATCACATATGCAGACTGTGTAAAACAATCTTAGGCAACATAGTAAAACACAAAAACTGTAGACCGACTTACTGGATTCTTTGAAGTAGGCTTATACCCTGCAAACAATTCTTTAAGCGCTTCCAAGCCTTTCTTCTCATCCATAAGCTCCCGTTCAGTAAGCTTCGGTCGAAGTTTTCCACTTGCTGCTTGCCTTTTCTTTTTGGCCAAGTCTTCTGTCTTCTTTATAACAGCTTCAAGTGCTTTTTCATCATTGTCGTTCTCTTCTAAATTGTTATAAAATAGTACAAGTCTAATTAAATCTACCGTTTTCTTCTGCAGCGTTTTCATCTTCTATCGCTTCATCCCCAAGCATATCATCATCATCGTATTCATTTGTATCATAATCCATTTAGAAGCAATGTAAAAAGTTTGATTAGATAATTCTTTGATTAGAACTGGTAAAAAATGGTAGTTTAAATTGAATTTAAAAAATAAATGCAAAGGCAAAATCTTTTCAAGAAATTGTCGATTTCAATATTCAACAAAGTCATGTTAAGTCTACCAGGGCGGTAAAGTTCGGCGACAAATGATCATTTTTTATTTTTTCTGAAACTCTCTATATTTTCAATTCCACCACACTACAAAAATCGTGCCTCTCACTCATTGCTCACAGGGTCGGCCGTAGAGATGCGTCGAAATCGAAATTTCGGATTACGGTGCCAAAATTTCCAAATTTTTGGTACTCGGGGTTTTTCGGGCACGAGGAATCGATTGGCGCAAATCCCGGCTTCCGAAAAATTTTCACGACTCTCTATCAAGGTACCCCATGTTAAAAAATCAACTATTTTATTTTGGCTCCAAATTGGTTGATTTTTGGTACTTGGGGGTTTTCGAACATGGGGTACCCCAATAGAGGGTCATAAAAATTTTTTCGGAACCCGGGGAATTGCACCAATCGATTTCTCGTGCCCGATAACCCCCAAATACCAAAAATCATTTGGAGAAAAATTTTTTGAGAAGCGTACTATGTGTGCACCCCTTTTAAAGTATGATTATTTCTTTTTAAAAGTGTTCGAGTATTACAACGAAAACCCTGATTATTAAAACATTAGAAAAGAAAGCTGGCAATCGTAGCAATCCAACGACGCTAAGATCATGGCATCGATAATGTGACTTTTTTTTGGCAATAGAAACGAATGCACCGCACACTTTTTTAGGATCGAGCGCACAGTTTTTTGTTTTTGAAATAAGTCAAAATTGGCGTGGCGAATTCCGATGATTTTGGTGTCATTTTAAAGCTGGCAATCGTAGCAATCCAACGACACCAAGATCATGGCATATCTCTTTATGGTTGCTGAGATATTTGGTAAAATGTGGAAAATGTCGATTTTTTAGAATTTTTGTCCGACAATCGACATTTTATCAAATATCTCAGCAACCATAAAGAGATATGCCATGATCTTGGTGTCGTTGGATTGCTACGATTGCCAGCTTTAAAATGACACCAAAATCATCNAATTCGCCACGTCAATTGACTTATTTCAAAAACAAAAAACTGTACGCTCGATCTTCAAAAAAGTGTGCGGTGCATTCGTTCCTATTGCCACTTTTTTAGAAGAAGGTTTTGTACTTGAATCTCGAGTTGTTAGTGATGACATTTTTTATCAATCAATTCTTTTCTATTTTTTGAAATTATTTTATTTCTCATCTTCATTTTTCTTTTATAATTGAATTCTCAAAACACTTTTTCAAAGCCTTGTTGATTTGCTACAAGGGGGGACGCAAAAGTTCTCGCCAAGGGGGCAAAAGTCTTGACATTTCAAAAAAGTGTTTTCTCGACAATTCTGGATGAGAAAACACCCTTTCAGCGTTTTTGATAATGTCAAGACTTTGGCCCCTGAGAGAGAGCAGTTTGCTCTCTTTCTCCAGTGGCGTAGCCAGGATTTTTCCCCAGGAGGTAATTGCTAGCCGAAAATATAAGGGAGGACCATTGTTTTCAATTTTTTCCAAAATTTTTCGAAAAAACAAGGGCCCAGGGGTAGGGACCGTCACGTACATCAGTAAGGACCGTACAACGGGCTAAGTAAAAAAAGCGTGCATTGGTCATTTTTTAACTTTTTGCATATTATTATATAGGCACATGAGTAGAATCGATATGCATAAAAAATTTTGACTGAACCTATTTATAAACATGTTTTTTCTTATGTTATTGCAAAATACCCCAAAAATGCTTTTTTTATAGAAAATCCAGAATTTTGGACCCAAAAAATGAATTTCAACGCGGTTTTTTGCTACCATAGTAGAGACAATGCATAATTATACTATTCTGCAAATTTATTTTATCGAAAATCATTCAAAAATATGGGGAAAAAATGTAATTGCTTAAAGAACAGGTTTTGGCCTATTTAACCAAAATGCCCATATTTTTTATAATATAAAAGTATAATTTACTAAACTTCTAGGGTTAAAAGAGAAACCTTGGCTCATCAAAATAAGCAAAAAGTTTTTATCAGAATGTGACGACAAGTGATGACATTTTGGTCATCTTTGCAGAAAATCAGATTTTTCATCAAAAATCTTACTATACTTAGTTATAAAAAAACGTTTTTCATAAATTGTCTTGGTGGTTCAGTGACAAAGCATCGGCTTATTGGTCACGAAGTTCGCGGGTTCGAATCCCGCTTGGTGCGACACATTTTTGCACAAAGTAAAAATTATTTGCATAATGCAAAAAAATTTTAATTGCAAAAGTATTTATTTGTGCGGTCAAAATCAAAAAATTCCTTCATATTTGAGTTTCTCATGCCGAAAAACCCCGGAGTACAAAAAATTAGTCTATTTGGAGCACTTTTTGACAATTCGAAAAAATTTTTGAAAAGGAGTTTTTTAGCTTTGACAAAAAAATCAATTTTTCAACCCTTAGAATTGAGAATTTTGCAAAAATAACATCGCCAATCGATTCCCCGCATAAAATTACCTATATGCATGTCCATTCAAGCTGTTTTGAGATGTTTTTTCAAGAAAAAACAGCCGATGCACGCTTTTTGCCTATAAAATCACAGTCTCCATTGTACGTTTTGCCTCAATTTCTAAGTCTATTTTCTGATAGGAAAATGCATTTTTGATGCGGTTTTTTTCACTATAGGGTTTTTAATAGCTCATATTTCGATTCTAAAACAAATTTGGGGTGATTTTCTTATGAAACTTTCGAGTTCCGAAAATGCATGACGGTCCCTAGCCCAGGGGGGCAAAAGTTTTCGCCAAGGAAACTTTGATTGTTATATCGCTAACAATCAAATTTTCTTTGGCGAGGACTTTTGCCCTCCCCCCCCCGTAATCAGCGCCGCAGGCGAAACTTTTTTGAGAAATGCTTGTTTTTCAGCTGAAAATGCAAAATTTGGAGTGAAAAATGGCAGATTTTGTAGAAAAAATGGGAAATTTTTGTTAAAAAATCGCAATGAATTTATGAGGGATTATTAGGATTTTTAATAAAATTTTGGGTAACCATAAAGGGGATCGTTTTGATTTTTCTATTCAGGGAGTAGTTACCCCCCCCCCCCCCCCTATCCTATGCACTGTCTCTCTCAAGTAACAATAAGAACGCCTTAAAGGTCCAGTTCGACGAAGACTCCAACCCGGGAAATTTTTTTAAAAACAGCGCCAAATGAAAGTTCATATACG
>OZJO01028107.1:0-15159 GCA_900406225.1 Acrobeloides nanus | reverse complement strand
CGATTTTTGGGCAATTTTTTAGATTTTTTAGTCTTCACCAAAATAACCCTACAAGGGGTTTTCCTAATCGAGAAAATCAATTGCATCATTTCCGGGCCTTGAAAACACTTCCCTGACCATGAATCATATTTTCGCTACAAGAGGATAAAGGGGAACTTCGAATAATTTAACCCCCCACCCCGATTTGACTACCAAAAAAGTCGCAAAAATTAATTTTTCAAAAAAATTATAAGAAAATTTGATTTTTTTACGTTGACGACCAAAAATCGTTGCCAAGATTTTTAAGAGGAAGTAAGGAGGCAAACTATTTTACTACGGGAGGTCCATTTCTGGACTCCTTGCTAGGTATGTCAATGGATTCCATTTTGACCGAAGACCAGGCAAGACACCAAATTTAACTTACCAATTAAAAACGGTAGATGAATAATAAGAATTAAAATTAACGCTGCCATAACTATATACAAAGTGTTTTTCTTACGAAAATGAAGGTGATATAAAATAGGAAAATACATGGCCATAAATCTATTACTAGCTTTTAAAATTCGAATAATTACAACAAAAGTTTTAATTGTAAAATTTATGTAGCTAATTATTTGCCTAAGGCAAAAATATGGTGAGCATCCATCAATCACCAAAATTGGCAGTTCACATACCCAATAAAATATAAAGAAATGATTTGTGGAACATTGGTTTCTGAAAATTCAAAACTTCACTTAATAACGGTGGCGTATATTTTTTATTGGAAAAATAGAGGCGGCTAGAGGTGTGCAGGACCGAGTCCAAGCTTGATCTAGGCCAGACCGGATATAGCCATTCTGGACTGCCCTCATTCGCTCAATTTTCGAGCCAGACCAGTAGATGAGAGAAGTTAATGGCGTAGGGACCACTTGCTAAAAAAGCCCAACACGTTCGGACTTTTTTTACCGTTATGGGCGAAAGCGGACTATATTCATAGTCTGGTTCTTTAGCTACTAGTAATTGGAGCGCCAACTTTTTTGCATGTTCAGCAGGAAACAGAGCATAAAGTTGAAAATTTACAATTTTTGTCAACATCATAAGAAAGGCCTTGAGGTTTTTTACAGATCTATAAATAGAATGCGATACTCAGCCACCTCCTTCACCTTCTCAATACTATACAGCTGCATAAAATTATATGTTTACCTGTCAAAAAATGGCAACATTTGTATGCTGAAGCAAATTTCAAACAATAACGTGTTAATAAATAAAATAACATCGGCAATTGCCTGAGCGAAACATAAAAAACCATACGATGTTCGTAATGATTTTTCATACCAAATTAAGAAGACAATAAACAAAGAAACAATTATGCCTGTTGTGATAAACTAAAATATTTTATTATAATTTTGTTTACGTGTTTATTTTTACTCCAATCATGGTTAGTGTTAGATTATTCATCAAATTTGTATCATCCAAGTCTGAATAACTACATTTATCATACGTCGTTAAGTTACAAAAATAGCAAGAAGAAAAGAACATAATAAGTGTAACTAAAATTAAAGTTTATAGCCCGAGTTTTCAAGTGCCTCCTCATCAAACACAACCATCCGATAAATAAAGCCCTGTGTCCTAACTCTCCTTCCACAAAACGTTCGGATCCTACTACTACTCCACGCTCAGTTAACAAGCTGGGACCAACCGGGTGTTGCACAAGTAAATTCTTTTTAGTCACATAGATCTAAAAACTCACGTTGATGTGAAATCTATAAATCTACATTCACTAGATGTAATTTCGTGTTTCAGCCGTTACCCAGACTACACTAGTTACTTTTGTTAATTTAATAAAGTTAATTTAATTCTTATAAATAAGGAATTGGAATTACAGATTATGTCAAGCGCTACAAATATTAAAAAAAAGTTCCGTCTCTAAGATCTCGAGAATTTTTGGATCCCGTTTGGAGATTTTTGTTCGAAACTTGATCCCGTCTTGCCCCGAACTCCAACTGTCCCGAACCATAAATCCCGTCCCGAGGTGAGATAAATTTACACTCCTAAAATGGGCAAAAAGTGATTAAAAATAGTGAATTTTTAGACTTGAGGCGTGTAAGGATTCTCAGATTTTTGTAAAAAGCATCATTTGAAACATTTTTAACTGTCAATTTCCGAATGAGCAATATTCGGATTCAGTAGTTTAATTCAATAACGTTAAAAAATTACAAAATCCCGTCCCAAAAATCCCGCCAAGGTGCATCCCGAAAAATCCGTTCCGGCTAAGAGGTCAATTTAGGACCAGGGATCTATCACTAGTTATAGTCTGTTTCAATCGTAGGAGGAAAAATTTTGGACCAACTGGTCGGGTAGCGATGTGATCTATTGAAAGGAATGAGCGGGTTTGAGTTCGATTTCTTTGTTTAAAGGTTTTACAAAAGGTCATCAAAGAAGACCCCCAATATTTTGGGTCATAGAATTTTTGCCTATCCTTATTTTTTGATTTTAACACTTTTGCTCCTACATTTCAAAAGTTCGCCAAAAATCAATTTTAAATCTGTTTCCATCGCCCAATAGCTCAATCGAACGCTCTAATCACCGAATTTTTTTAGAAAATAAAATTATTGAAAAATATTTTTTTTCGATTTTTTAGCCTAATAATAGTGAAAATCAAAGTTTTTTTAATTGTTCCCACATTTCAAAAATTCGCAAAAAATCGAAAATAAATTTTTTCAATAATTTTGTTTTCTAAAAAAATCCGGTGATTAGCGCGTTCGATTGATCTATCGGGCGATCATGACTACAACGAATTTTTTGATGAGATTTTTTTAAATATGTTCCCATGCGTTGAAGGGCATTTTACGCTAGTTTTTATGTCGGCAGCCTCTTTCCTGATATTTTTCATGAAAATTCGCTTTTTTGGCTTATGTGTTTTTTAGCTCTAAATTTTATCCTTGACAATTCGCAACTATCGGTCTTTTGCAAAATGGGAGAAGAAGAGAGAAGATATTCTTTTCTTATTACACTTATTATGTTCTTTTCTTCTTGTCTTCTGGTGTCCTAACCACATGACCAGGCATGCCATGTTTTATTTTCAATTAAAAGGTTGAACATCTAAGAAAAAGGTTTCAGGCGAAATCTTCTTGTATATGGTCTTTTAATTCTCAGAAAAAGGTGATTTTGGCGAATTTTGATTTAATGAATTTTGATTAAAAATGGAAAATTTTGAACATTTTTAGTAAAAATTTGATACATTTTAGTCATTTTTGGTGGCATTTATAGGACATTACACCACTCCACAAAATTATGGGTCCACCCTATATTTTCGAGTTTCCGCAATTATTGCGCTCTTTGAAGTAAATTTTGTCTTATAATAGTCGAAAAATGTCTCGCTTTTTGCCAGGAAGGTTCAGGTCCGAATCGGCTTAAATCAAAATCTTTTTTTTGCATTATCATGGAAGTTATCCTCGCGAAGCTTTATGAGATTTCTCCAATTTGAGGCTTATTGATGAAAATTTTTTGGCAAAAAATGTTTTTTGAAACAATGTTTAGGGAAAAACATAAGAGATAATTAAGTAATTTTTTATAATATTTTTTCGACGACGTGGTGAAGCAATCATCCTTTTGACCCTTACAAACTTTTAATTAACTAGATGTTGATACCAACGCCTTCATTTGGGTCAAAATTTTTTTTAATGAAATGCCCGCTGGTTGCTAAGAGTAAGTAATTGAAAAATCGGCTATACATTTAACTAATTACTTTTCGGAACAACAGAGAACTTAATAGGCTTTCCGAAAAAAATAAATGAGCAAGCAAAAAATTTGCTAGGAAAAACTCAATTATGAGTTTAACAAAAGCCCATCGGACATATGCTCTCTTAAATTTTACACTCTAATTTTACACTCATTGTTGATGGATAAGCTCAGGTATTTTTTTAGATTTATTGTTGGATTCGATTAGTTTTTACTCGATCAATTTTCTTGTGTTAAGTCATATAAAAAATGGGATTTTATGTATTCTGAAAATAGCCAATGGTATTATACTCTTTAAAGGAGAAATGTTTGTCACTCAGTGCAGGCTAACTTTTTATCCCTATTTTTTAGATGGGGGGGGGGACGACTCAAAATTTTGTCCTGACTCTGAGAAAACTCATCTATGGGGTCTATCCTCCCCCCAAATGGGGAAAAATATGCAAATTTCAAAAAGTTCTCAAAATCGGCTAATTTTTTGTACTCGGGAGTTTTCGGGTATGGGGGACACGAATTCAAAGGAATTTTTGAATTACATCCTCAACCTTTCAGAAGGGGTGTAGAAAAATTGAGCGAAGCAGGAAATCACTCGGAACGCGAGACCGAGTGCCGCAGGTAATCGCTCAGGACGCGAGGCGAGCGACATAGGCAATTACGCGGGGTGCGATGCTGAAGGCCGAGCGCCGCAGTCAACCACTCATCAGCGCCGCAGGCAATCGTTCGGTACGAGAGGGGAAAGGAGAAAGGATAAATGAAAAAAAAGAGAAGGGAAAATGATAAGGATTGGGGGAGAAAGGGGAAAGGAGAGGGAGATAGGTAGAAGGGAGAAATGTAGAAGGGGAAAGGAAAAAAGAGAAGAGAGAAGGAGAAAGTTAGAAGGGAGAAAGAAAAAGAAGAAAGAGGAAAGGAAAAGGAAAAAAGGTAGAAAGGGGAAAGGATAAGAGAAGGTAGAGGAGATAAAGGAGAAGGGGTAAGGATAAGGGAGAAAGGAAAAAGAGACGGAGAAAGGTACAAAGGAGAATGAGTGAAAGAAGAAGTGAAAAAGGAGAAGGAAGAAAGGAGAAAAGAGAGAGGAGAAGGGAAAAAGAGAAATGAGATGGGAGAACCGGCTCAAATAGCGCCAGAAGTCCTATTTGAGCGTCAAACGCGCGTCGGTCTAGGAACTTTTAATTATTTAAAAATATTTTTTGAAAATTCAATTTTTTTAGCATAAAAACTCGATTGAGCTCAAAGAAGTCTTTTAAAGCAAGCCTACAACAATATTTTATTGAAAATCATAAATCAAGTAGGGAATTTTGAATTTTTTCGATTCAATTATTTTACCATATTAGGTCTAAAAATCCGTCTCTTCAATTTTATTATCAAACTTTTATCATGTATTCTTTATTGTTTCCGTGTAAATGGAGATCGGCAGCAAGCCGTTTTTCAAGCAAAAGAATCTTATACGATGGACACGAATTAGTAAGCCTAAAAGCAGGACATATATAGAATTGACTTTTTTGAAAAAGAGTGCTTAATGTCATTGGGGGGGGGGGAGAAGCTTCTGTGGAGTGCGTAACTAGTGGCGGAGTGGGATGATGTAAAAAAGTATAGAGTAAAATTTTTAAAGTGCATTTTTACACAAAATACAAGGTTCTGGTAAGATATCTTTACTTCACCTTCTTTGTTAAGAGAACGGAAATTTTTTAAATTATAGCAACGCTTTGCTATGGATCGAAACAAACACATATCTATGGATAATCCAAGTTGTTGTGGCGTTTATAAGCATAACTGAGACTGTTTTGATTTTTTATATTACCTACAAAGTAAAAAATATGAATATTTTTTAAAATTTTTTTTACATTTAGGGAAGCATTTTTCGGTTGTTGCTAGACATACACTTCCTGTTAGAGTTGGTTACTAATGCACCATTAATTATCACTGTCATTATTCCGCCTCTGCGAAATCTCTATGTCCCAACATTTCTTAATTGTTGGTTGGCAAACGGAATTCTTCAACAAATGATGGTAAAAAGGGAAAAATTTTATTTGAGGTGGAGGAGGGGATTAATTAAATGTCAATCCTCTTCCCCTCAGAGATGTGCAATGTAGAATGTTGGATTAAGGGGGGGGGGTAGTGGCGTAGGGAGAAGCTGTGGCTGGTCCAGGGGGCTACTCGACACCCATTTTTTCATCAACATCCCCCTTCCCTCCAGAAAAGTGCAATGGGATATGGGTAGATTAGGGGGGCTTTTTACCGCATTAGTTGGACTATTCTGTTTCCAATTCCTGATCTTGGGCCTGTTCAGATCCAGCCCTGACCCAACACCCATTTTATATACATCATCAAATACATCAAATTTTTATGTCCTCTTTTTAGCATGATTTGCATAGAGCTGCACGAATGCATAACTCGGCATTGCTCAGACAAATGCTGGTTCTATTCTTAACACTCGTTTGTCTGGTCTTCACAGGCACTTGTGGCATGGAGCATTTACAACGGGCTGGAAAACGCCAATTTGACCTTTTTACTAGTTTTTACTTTGTCATAGTCACATTTTCTACTGTCGGTAAGGTTTTTACCCACAAATTCACAATATGCAATATCTTAGGATATGGTGATTGGTATCCGGATACATGGCTGTCCCAACTTTTTGTTGTAGTCCTGATTTGTGTTGCTTTCATAGTGCTTCCCTCGAAAATTGAAAACTTGGGTCAAACCTGGTTAGAACAGAAAAAGGCTGGGAGCCGCTTCGTTCAAGAATTTGCTCACGCAGAAACACATGTTGTTGTAACTATTCCTCATCTGGACGCGGATTTCTTTGAAGATTTTTTGAAAGAGTTTTATTCACACTCAGAACATGCTGTAAGCACAAAAATTGTTTAAAAAAATAAAAAATTTAGAGTTACTTAATAGTGCTACTGTCTCCTACGGAATTAAATAATCGTATGAAAATTTTGCTAAAAATGCCAGTTTGGGCACAACGAGTAGTTTTTGTTAACGGCTTTGTTTTTAAAGAAGAGGATCTTGAACGAGTCCTAATGCAAGAAGCTAAGGCTTGCTTCATTTTAAGTTCAAGACATAAAGTTAGAAAAAGCGAATCGGTATACTAGATTTGGTATAAAAGGAGATCTAGGTATCTTTTAGGATCAACAAACAATTCTTACATCATGGGCAATTAAAGATTATGCCCCGCATGTCCCACAGTATATCCAAGTTTTTCGTCCTGAAACAAAACTTCATCTAGAATATGCCGAAGTGGTGATTTGCGAGGATGAGTTCAAATATGCCTTATTAGGAAACAATTGCATTTTCCCTGGAATTTCAACTTTTATTTCATTGATGATGCATACCTCTTATGGAGAGTAAGTAAAAAGGCTAAAATCCTTTATTTTTTGGTTTTTCGGGTCGAGATCTGGCTTTTCCACCCACTACTGATTACCAAAAAAAATTCGGGCATAGGTAGCTCAGTGGTAGAATCTCGCCTGCACGACGGGCAAACCGGGTTCGATTTCCGGCCGATGCACCACTTTTAATAAGCTAGCGTCTCTGCTAGCTTTGACAAAGTAGGAAGCTTCCCAAAACCTTCTCGTCGAACAACAAATGAGGAAGCCCCCTGTGCGTGAAGGCGTAGCTAGCCATGTACAACCACTTCGCCACCGGCTCCCTCTAGCGACCTTCGCTTCGGGCCCAAACTCCCCATAAAGCCCGGCCCAGGCCTTCACTTCCGGCCTAGACACCCCATGAAGCCTACACAGGCCTCTACTTTCTGTCCAGACGCCTCCTGAAGTCTACCCAGACCTCCACTTTTTTTCCTGAATTGAATTTTTTAGAGAAGGGCAAACATCTCATGAAGAATGGCATAAAACCTATGGCTTTCACTCCGGAAATGAAGTTTATGATACAATTGCACACAAAAGCAAAGTTTTTCAAAACTTTATAGGGGAAACATTTCCTCATGCATCTTATCATGCTCACAGAGAGTACTTTTCTCTTTTTATACTTTTAAAGAAAAGTTATAGATATGGAGTATGCCTAGTTGGAGCTAAACGAGATAATGGAAATTCCGGAATTATGCTTAACCCTGGACATTCTTTCATCATCCAAGCTGAGGATAATCTTTATTATATGGCGCTCTCTAGGGAAGATTCACTTTCAAGATTTTTGAAGAAAAGGATAGGGACAAAAATGTTGCCAAAAAAATCAATAGTTTCTGGATATGGTGGATATTATTAGTTTTTTATTTAAAATTTTTTACTTTTTAGTTCAAGTTCTTGATTCGATCCCTAAGAAGCCAAACAAGAAATTAGATCATTCTCATACTGATAACAATAAAAGCAACGAAAAATTGCCGTTAACTGAAACCAAGAGTAGACGACTTCCAAATCCTTTTTTAACTGTTTTCTTTGCTGAAAGGCTAAAAAGGGGTCTTACATGTAGACTTTGTGATGGAAATAATTGTATTGCAAAAAAGTAAGCATTAAAAATTTCTAAGATAAGGAGATCTCTACATTTTGGCTATCCACCAACTTTGGCCGAGGGAAGCGTGAGATGTGTGAGAAATGAAGGGGAAGGAAAGAGAAATATGCTCAAAAACCATAGACCAGGACTGTTTCTGGTTATCGGTATAGGGAAGGTAATGATTCTCCAGACAAGTATCCCACCCAGCCCCTCCTATCGGGCCGAAGACTAGGATTCTTTTCAATAGAATACGATTTAGAGTTGAACAAAAAGTGCCGCCATTGGCAGCTTACTTAGGAAGTTCACTCATTGTATGCCATATGCTTAAGAAAAAACGACACTATTGTTGCTTAAAACTTTTTGAGGTAAGCTTAACAAAGTAAAAGATTTTTCCAAACTTTTTAGAGCTGTGAACATTGGCCTTACACAACGGCACGTGAATATAATTGGAAAAATTCCGCAATCATAATTGCTGTTGACCAAAGTAGTAGGAATGTTCGAAGAGGCTCACCTGGAATATTCAATTTCATACTTCCACTTCGTTCTTATTTCCGATCACCACATGAACTTAGGCCTATAGTTTTATTACTAGACATTGAAGAACACAATGCGTAAGATAGCCTAATACCTTTGGCGGTAAAAACTGAGGCCTTTTGCAAAGTGGAATTTCAGACGCGAATAAATTTCACACTTTCACTACGAGAAGCGGTCGAGAATGGGCTGTATAAACGCAGAAAGCTCTGGCCACAGAGGCCCCGAAGGCCCTAGGGGATGGAGGGAAAGGTGAGAGCGGACTGGGCCCGGGATCAGACACCAGGGGGCCAGGTTGCTCCCAGGGAACAAGGAGCCCATAGCCGTCCCCTTCCTGTCCCACGTGGGCCGGCCTCCATGACCCCGGATCCATTTTCGACCGCTGATCCGAGTCAATAATGGCCCATGATTTGTGACCAGAGCTGACCAGACTAAAATCTTCAATCCAAACTGGAATTCTATCATCCTATTTTTTATTTATTAAAATCAAAGAATTTTAGCCCGAATTCGGCCTTTTTGGATATCATTGCTAGTTTTCCATTAATTTATTGGATGCGAGGAAATTGTTCAAAGTATTAAGTTGTACCATAATTTTTGAGCTGTTGCTATTTGCCTGGAATCTTTACAAAAACTAGTCTAGAGGGGGTTTTCTATGCGAGACATCGATCGCGCGCATTGCCAAAGCACGAAAGCGCTTTCTTGAACATAAATCAGGGATGGTGGTGGATGTATTGAAACGGAAATAAATTTTTAGCTCAAATTCGGATTTAACTAAAATTCGGATTTTCGCCAGAAAACCGGCAGTATAGGAGTTTTCTAGGCTCGAATCGATTGAGTGCATTTTTAAGGCATGAAAAATTATCCTGAATCGATTTTCATTATGAATCCTTTTAAGAGAGTATACCCTATAGGGTTGTTTTTGTAAAGATTCCAGATAATAGCAAAAGCTCAAAAATTATGGCACAAACCAATATAAAAAAGTAAAACTGCAGGAAAGTAATTTTTTAGTGTGGATGATCTACTCCGAGCTGGTATATGTCAAGCCGAACATATGGTAATGGCCAAAGAATCGGGTACTTATCAGCAAGAATATCTAGCCGACTGTGATTCTGTTATTAATGCTCAGAAAATACATCGGTAATAAAAATTTAAGATCGAGATCAAAAATGGGCACTAGGATGGAATACACCACACCGATTTTTGTGGATTTTCACACCGTTTTGCCACTGTATTACCATACCGGAATTTTCCACACCTTATTTATTACACCGAATTTTGTTTATTGAAGCGATTCTTGCAAATCAGGCACATTAAATACCCTCAACTCAATCGGCTTCACCATTGGATGTCCAAGTTCATCATATAAAAACCAGCAGTACACAGAAATAGCAAATAGAAGTGATTTTCTAGGTGTAGAGTTATGCTGCCGAGAATATACTCTTTATTATACAATAATGGAATCTAATTTGGTTTATTTTAAATGCTTAGTATGTTTTTTTTACCTTGTATGAAAGAGGAGTTTCTATATACAATCAATAAGCGATATGCAATTCCCTATCAGAGGACAACATACACAAACAAGGTAAATATGGTGTGGAAATCCAATGTGGTAAATTCGGTGTGTTAAATTCATGTAGTAAATTCGGTCTGGAAATCCACCATTTAAATGATTGTGTGGTGCATTCCATCCTAGTGCCTACAAATGAGATTTAAGAATTTTTCCAAAAGTCAAGCTAATTACCGAATTGACTCATTTTTCAAATATGCGCTTTATGGAATTTAGTCCAGACGATGAGTATGCCATGCAACAATCGAAATTTGAAAAGGTAATACGAAATTTGTATAACAATAAGTCAAATTTTAGAAACAACGTGACCGCGGCTCACATCTTCATTTCATGTTTCGCCTGCCATTTGCTAAAGGTTCGGTGTTTTCTGCCAATTTAATTGATCGATTGCTTTACCAATCATTTGTTAAACCTTATTTGGTAGATTTTCTTAAAATCATGTTGGGAACTGAAGAATCTCGTGGCTCTGGAAGTTTAATTTCAGTGAGATACAATTTTTACAGTTTGCCCAAGATTTAACCAAAGTGATTAAATTTAAGATAAATATAACAAAAGAGGACCTAATCCTTCAAACTTATGGGAGTCTTTTCGAGCAGCTAAGTTATTTAGCTGGTGATATTCCGATCGGAATTTATAGAACTAAACATTGTTCAAATTCACAGGCAAGAAGATTCTATAATTTTAAGAGAAAATATCAAGATTTTAGAATTCAATAGAAATCGATGCAGAATCAACAAATTTTTCTCGAAAGAGCAACACCTATAGAATACAACAAGTAATGAGAGAAATGGTTCGGTCACGAATGGAATGTCTAGAAATGCCTCACAATGATTTTCGTATTTTTTTTATGATTAGCCAAGATTTTAAGAAATTTTTAGCTAATGAAATTGCAGATAAAGGGGCAAGTGATATTTCATATGTGATTATCAATCCTTGGTCAGAGTTGGAAATTGAAGAAGGAGATGTTGTGTAAGTTATAAACAATCCAAATTTAATAAACTGGGCACCGAAGCAAAAAATTTAGTTTCCTATGGGGATCGAACCCTCACCGTTATAGGTCGACAAGGGAGGAACCTCCCCCCTGATCCACGCACGGACCAAAAATTGGGGGGGGGACCACGCACTCATGGACCCAAAATTGAGGAGTAATCACACATAGACCCCGCCGGACATATGAGGTGGGGACCACCTCATCGGGGTCCCCTCTCCCACCTTGCCGACCTATGCTACCATGGTCCCATTAAGATCAAAATCGAAAAATAATGATAGACAAAACCAAAAACGGCAAATTTTTTCATATGATTTTAAAAGGTTTTGCTTTAACAACTCGCTACAACTAAAATATCGACCTCTTGGATGGGATAGAACTCTCCATTTTCAAGGAGCTAAATGAACGATCCTATCCACTTGATCATGATGACTTGTAAATTGGCTGACTTTTTCCCGATTTTCGTGATTTAAAAATTTTTTTAAATTTTCATTTAATGCTTTTAGATATGTACTACGCGCACCAAAAACAGCAAATGCAAGAAAAAATGATAAATAGTTTATTCTTACTTTTTAATTGTACCAAATAAAATTTATAAACATTGGGTCTTGGAGTAAATTTAACCGTCATTACAGTTTTTACAATAGAAGCAAGTGCAAGAAGGTCTTTTATGCTTTTTGTACTTTTTATGTAAATTTCAAAATGCAATTCTCGAGAAGTTTTTTTGTAATGATTTTCAAAAATCCTAAAACATTAAACGCGCTATATGTGTTTGTCTGTCTGTGCTATCTCTGTCACCTTAAGTCCAATTCCGTCACGACCTATAACAATCGATAGGGCTCGATGAAAATCCAGGGAATTTGAAATTGGGCAAAAATACACTGTCAAGTATTCTCTAGAAAACGGGCATCAGTTGGAGGTCTAGGTAGCACAATGGTAGTGTACTTAGAAGGTAGCTAGGAGATGAAATGGGTAAACATGTAAACAACTTCTAAAAATTATGGAATTTTAACAAAAAATTGATTTAGTACTGGGCTCGTATCCAGAAAGAAATGGCTTTTAGCTTATGAAACCACAGTAATCATCCATTTTATATTGAAAAGAACACACTGAAATCTAATTATTTGAACTAGATGTTCTATCGATTTTTTTATCTCTATGCAAGATTGAATGTTGCTTTGAGAAGAAGTTTAAGTTAGCTACAAAAAAGTCAAGATTTCATAAATATGTTTATGTCTGGAGTGCTTAGAAATTACGTAATAGGCGCAATAGTACAAATTAGATTGTCTAACATATAATTTTGGATAGAAATTCATGTTCATATAATTGGATGGGCAGAAAATAAAGTCATCACTAAGGAAGTACATTTTTCTTATTCGTTTTCTGGCATATTAGCGGTCATGATAAATCTTATAAAACTTCATTATTACAATAATACTGTTGCAACAATACTGGGAGTAATACTAAACTTGTTGGCGATATTCCTAATTAGGAAAAGAACGATGAAAGACTTAAGACCTTATAGTAATGTATTGTTATATCAAGGTCTAATCAGCTTGCAAGTTAATGTCATAATATTTGTTACTAAAGTGGTGAGTTTAAAATAGGGTCGTGTGAAAATGCCAAAAATTCTTTCTAAAATCAGTCATATTGGGGGGGGGATGCAAAAGTTTCAGGACGAGTGACAAAATTTTTAGGACGCGGGTCACAAAAATCATGGACAGGGCAAAAGTTTCAGGACACATGTTTTTTCAAACAATGATATTATGGTTAAACGCACGTGTCCTGAAACTTTTGCCCTATCCTGAATTTTTGTCACCCCGTCCTAAAACTTTTGTCACTCGTCCTGAAACTTTTGCACCCCCTCCCGATATTACAAGAGACGTTATCCAGGTGTCACCCCAAAACAGATATTATTCAAAATTAGAGTATGTTGTAGCAAAAAATTTTCTTTATTGATAGATGGGTCAAAATTTTTTAGCAAATTGAAATTTCGGATGGTTTAATAATCTACATGTTATCGGATTTGACAGAAAACATTCCGATTCCTTGGAATAATTTATTTTTGATGCTATCTGATTACGCATTCCTTTTTGGAGCATTAGCAATGATTGTACCTTTTTATTGTCGCTATAGGGTTTTTTGCAAGTAAAACTTTATTTTTATAGATAGATTAAAATAGACCAGGACATATGGAGTTTATAGGATAAAATAAGTTGTGATGGGAATAGTGGCGTAGGAAGCTGAAAATATTGAGGACATTGATCGATTCGGGGTGGACCTTAAGGAAATTTAAGCTTAAGCCTAAGTCTAAGCCTTATCATTTATTTAAAACATTTAGAAACGATTTTTTAAGCCAATATCGAATTTTGTTCATCTATTCAATTCTTGCCTTATTGATGTCCATTTTTGCGGCTTTAGATCGGTTATCTTCTCTGCAAAGTACTGATATAATCGGTCAAGCAGAGAAAATTCTACGTAATAGCATATTTATGAAGAAAAATGGAGACCTACCAATTTTCTCCGTTATAACTATAAAGGTATATCGAAAATTAGGCAATAGGAGCGAATGAAAAATTCCGCATGGATCTTCCGACATGAATTTTTCGCACGGATCTACCGCACAGGATTTCCCGCACATTTACACATCCACACAGAATGACGCACGGATTTTCCGCACAAGGATCTTCCGCACATTTTTTTGGTTACCCGACATTTTTTCCCTTATCCCTTTTGTTCCCTTAAACAATTTTTTCCCTAAACAAATTTTTTCCCAGTGACAATTTTTTCCCAAATTCGTTTTAATAAACACGATTTTATTGAAATTCAGGCAATTTGGGAAAAAATTGTCATAGGGAAAAAATTGCTTAAGAGAACAAAAGGGATAAGGGGAAAAATGTCGGGTAACCATTTTTTTACATTATAAAAGTTGCCTGAATTTCAATAAAATCGTGTTTATTGAAACGATTGGCAAAAAATCTTTAAAAAATATGAGAAAAAAATTCAAAAATGTGAGGAAGATCCTTGTGTGGAAGATTCTGTGCGGCCAATTCCTTAAAAAACTGTGCGGTGCATTCGTTCCTATTGACGAAAATTATTCCATATTTAATAATTTATTAAGTCAAACCTTATTTGTATCCTAAATATAACCTATTTCATGATCGTGATGCTAATTGTTTACATATTAATTTTCTTCTTTGGCTTTAACATAAACAAAAAGTTAAACTCAAAAAAATCGACTATGTGTGTCAGAAATCTAAAATTTCATACGCAAATTAACAGAGTCTTGATTGTGCAGGTATAATTTTAGACTTTATTTTTTAATTTTTGGACCCTAATCTCATGGACTATAATCAAGGACCCTAATCTCTAATACCAAAAAACGACAAAAAAATTTAGGCTTGTTTAGCGGTGGCTTTTGGCGGATTACCAGTTACAGTATCTCTGATTCTTACAATTCTACAATTGAACGTACCCGGATCGTTTATTTTGACAACAACTTTAGTAACTTGGATAAATGTTTTGAATCCAATTTGTATTATAATTTTGGTGGATTTTTATAGAAATTCACTATGGGATACGATAAAAAGTGTTAAAATTAATCGAAATAATGTTATTAAATGTTAAAATAGTGTTTTTCTATTATTTTCAATAAAGTTTAATTTTCAACTCATACAAATACAAACCCCCCACCAAAAATCTGGGTTTATGTGCTTTTCTTCTAGAAAATTTGTATATATGTTACCGGCATAACTGAGACGCCGGCATCTCTGAGATGCCGGCAAATTCTTTCGGCATCTCAGAGATGCCGGCAAATTCTTCCGGCATCTCTGAGATGCCTAGGCAGAACTGAGATTCTCACTGAGATTCTCAGTTCTGCCTAGGCATTTCTGAGAAACCCAAAATTTTGATTTTTATAAACAATATTTTTTCTTAA
>OZJO01028099.1:0-15800 GCA_900406225.1 Acrobeloides nanus | reverse complement strand
AGTCGACTTCATTTCTTTCGGAGTTTGGGTAAAAATTACAAAAAGTTTAAGGATAAATAAAGGGATGGTTATGCCCAAGATGGTATAAAAATAATATGGATAAAAAGAAGTGAAATTGATCAAACTAGTATAGTCCAGCTTCATGATTTGAATAAAGACAAGCTGTAAATTTTGCTGTCATAAGTCTCTGAACATAATATTTACCATATTAGCATGCGCTTGCCGATATTTAATCAACTCATGTGTTAGAAAAAAGCGTTGCCGAGCAAATTAATTAATAAAAATTTAATTCATACATCAAAAATCACAAGATGCAAATAAGTAAAGTGGGAGATTGTTGCAACTATTCAAAAACATATTCTTTGAGGTTTAAAAATAGGTCAGAATCGTTTTGCTTTCATCTAGAAAAATAGAATACCGTAAAACTTCTAATAGAACCCCATGGGGCTCTATTAGAAGGTGTTAATGGTTGCTCTTTTAAAAATCGAGTTTAAATCGGACTTCTTCGAGCGACCACTTTTTGGATAGCTACTGTAGAAAGGAACGTTCTATAAAAGAAATTATTGAAAAATATTTTATTNACATTTTTTTCAAAAAATCATATCTCCGTGAAATCGAAGTCATTGTCAATAATTTCTTTTACATAATGTTCCTCATACGCTTAGCTATCTAAAAAGTGGTCGCTCGAAGGAAATCGACTTAATTTTGATTTTTGGTGGATTTTTAGTGCATTTTCACAATTTTTGAGCAATTTCCAGACGATTTCCGGACGGCTCACGTTCGGAAAGTCGAATTTCCAGAAGGCAAGCGTCATGAAATCATCGTGAAATGCGTTTCACGATTGCTAGCGCGCACCCTAAATACATCAGCCTTTTTTCTAATCACGTCTAGGGATTCACTAAGAACATTATCTGTGGAATAGAGGTCGTACATTCGGTTGTCATTACCGCCTTTAAACTGCTCTAGCATAAGCTCGTTCATTTCGAACACCAAAGAATTGTCAGCCCTGAGTAATCCGCGTTCAGCTAGCTGCGCTTCATCATATATGCTTTCACTGTCAAACACCCATTCTCTCAACTCCTTTTCACTGTCAACGAACATGCGGTCAGGAGACAGAATGGAATTGTACTTTCGTCATTATGGTTTTCTGGAAATAGATAACGTTTCATTCAATTAGATCTACAAAAAAGTGCTCAATTAAAAAACAGAACTTTATTTCAACTTAAACATCATACATTAAAAATCAATTTTTAACTTTAGGTTGAACTTTCACTACGCCTATCGTACTCAGTCCGAATTTCGCTCTGATACACTTAATAAAAAATCTTCTATATGGTCTAATCAATAACATATTCATAAGATAACTTATAGGAACACTGATAATAGCTAAGTTAAATCCGATCACACCTAAACGTAAATCTTCGATGTTAAATAACACAATAGCTGGCGCAATCAATGAAGGTGCCAAAACACAAGTTAAAACAAATATTGTTTCGATAAGTACTGATCGATAAAAAGATAATTGTAGGGCTAAAGTTTTCTTCGTTACAATATTTCTGGTTGATTTAATGGTTTTGATGAGTAAGATGTTGAAGAAAATCACCAAGAAAAGTTCTATCAGAGTTTGGATACAAAAGAAAATCGTGAAAAGCATTATGCATATATTAAAATTTGATGTATAAACTAGGGCAGAGGGCTAAAAAATCACTTGAAAGTTTCTTGTTAACTTTCACATTTTTCTAGGTGTAATTTTATGTTAGAATACGATTTTTCCTGCTTGAACAGTACTGTCCTGTTTTCTATCCTAGAAAACAGAACCGAGGCAAAATCGAAAAACCGAAAAAGATCGAAACCTGCATTTTTCATCGGCTTCCTAACTCGCACATTAGAGTATCGTTGGCGTGGGACAGTGTTTTTTTTTGGCTTGCACGCCAACTTCTAGCTGCACAGCTAGCCGCGTTCCTAGTGTTTGTCAACTGCTAGTTGAATTATTTTTAATATTTTCGTTTACCTGATCGTTCAACATTTCTTCCACAAATTTGATCACATTTGTATCGTTTTTCGGAATATACATAAAAACTTCGTTCCTATCCAAACCCACGAATTTCATCATAACGATCATTACTATAAATATACATCCCGAATGTATTATATAGCTTAATTTAAATTTTCTTGGATGTAATATAAAATCGGCTAGACGTCCTTCTCCTTTAAAAATAGCATATTGGTACCACATTAAAGCGGTATATGAAAATATTGAATTAAAAGTAAGCATCGTAATTATGCCAAATCCAATAAAAATTCCTTTCACTCCAAAAACTTGAAAGAAACCTTTACTCAAAGTAGAGATCACAGGATAAAATACAGGCGCATCTTGAAATAAAGTATGAAAGAAGACCAATAAAAAATTCGCCGTAGAAACATTTAGAATGTACCATTTAGTGAACTTCATTTGTTTCGGGGTATGAGTAAAGATGACAAAAAGTTGGAGGATAAATAAAGGAATGGTTATTCCAAGAAGAGTATAAAAGTCATATGGGTAGAAAGAAGTAAAATTCATGAAGTTAGTATAGACTTCGTGAAAGAACCACTTTTATCAATCTATCAGAATAAGTCTGTTTTTTAGCAGGTATTTAGATAATTAAAAGGTATAAATCACAAACATGGACATGAATATTCCATCGATGCGCATCCATTAAAGCATAAACATTTAATTAGGCGATCGAGAATCATCGAGAGAAAAAAGTTTCATAAATTCTAACAATCTAGACACCCGTAAGATCGACTTAAGACTATCAAAATTTAATAAAAGTGTCATAATTTCCTCATTATTTTCGCTTACTTGTTTTCATTTTATTGGTTTCTCATCAACCGTTGCAATACTCGCGTCATCATTTTACTCTTTTCTATTCAAATTCAAACTTGCGCGAGTATTAACACGAAAAGCCTGATTTATTGTAACATTGTAAAATAAAGTGAAAGGTCGACTGATTGTTGATGCAACGTAATCTTAGAAGTTCATTCAAAACCTAAAGCGATTTGAGGGCCGCCACTAATACGTTCGGACGGGTCCCGAACGGACTTTAGTTCACTAATAACTTTACTAATTGCGTTCGGAGACATCACTAATACGCGTTCGGACGCTCATCCGAACATTTTCGAATGCGTCCGAACGTCTATTAGGGAGGTATACGAACGGAATTAGTGATGTTATTAGTAATAAATTAGATTTCTGAATCCAGAATCCGAATTCAGTATCCAAATCCGGATTCAGAATCCAGAATATTGGTGCTAAAAAAATATTTGCGACGCAAATTTATTGCTTGACAAATACAGTGCTGAAGCATACATCACTATGTTAAGCTTCTTATGTACAAATTTGTAGTGAGAAAAGTATGCCATAGTTAAAATAAGTTGTGATTCCAGTACTATTTTTATTATCATAAAAGTGTACATAAATAGATATATTAATAAATATAGATTTTTTGATGAATCGACATTCAATGCTCAACTTTTGAGATCCGATATTTGAGGTCCCGAAAGTCGGGCCTCAAGGATTGATCCTCAAAAGTTGGGGCTCAAATTTCGGGGCTCGCAGTGACCCTCAAATATCGTTCCTCAAAAGTTGAATCTTAAATGTAGACTCACATGTGTTCTTCTGAGTCAAAAAAATTTAATCCCAACGTTTTCATACATAATTGATTGGTTTCTATCTGAAAAATTCTTCTTTTTTTAAATATAAAAAATTATCAAATCATACTCTACATTGTAGGCCTTTTGGATCTTTGGTTAGATCTTGCATTACACCGCGAATCGTTTCTTGTGGGTCTATAAAGCTATTCTTATCATGTAGCATTCCAACGCAGCCACAAAAATTTTGACGACACTCCCTTTTATCCGCTCCTCGTGCGCTTCGAAGACAACTATCTCGTTCTTGACAACAACTAGATACGTGAGCTAAAAATTCAGTTTTAAAGTCCGTTTCAGCAAGAAAAAAACTATATAGTCTGTTTTTCTCCCATTTTACAAAAAGTTTATCGACTCCAGTTTCGAGCGATCCCATCCGATCTGGCGAATTAAACAAAGTTGATGAATCTTTCTTTGCAAAAACCTTGCTGGTTCGAATCCTGAAGCAGATTGTTTTTGCTATTTTTAATTTTTTTCATGAAAAAAATAATGTCAGAATCGAATTGCGAATATAAAAAAACCTATATAGAGTAAAAATTAGAAGTCATTATGGCCGAGTGGTAATGTTCATGGTTTTTGACTATGAACGTGCAAGTTCGAATCCCACCGGCAACCAAATGTTTTTGCTGTAAAATCAAATTTTTTTATGAAAGCCCCACGGTTTCTAAGCATTTTGCAAAAAAACTGCATTAAAAAATCTCTTTTTTATCAAAAGATATTAAATTTTTAAATCTCGCTAATTTGCTGAAACACTCTGTACATGAAAATCAATTTTCCAAGTATAAGTACATCTAAAAAATTTTTTCCAACAACTAATGATAGGCAAAATGTTTTTTCGTCTATTTTATATGCCTACAACGTTTTTGAAATGTTTTCTCACAAAAATGATTTTTGACTCCAAGTGGGATCGAACTCGGTCTTACAAAGTCAACCCAGCGTCTTGGACCACTGAGCTATCGAGGTCGAACTTTTTTTAATCACGCTGAAACGGGCCATCTATGCAACATATCAATTTAACTACCCATGTCATTTCCACAAGACGGCGCATAACATGCTTCTCCGCTAGATGGTTTCAAAATATAATAAAACATTAGACCCATAAGCAGTAGGAAAATATATAATGCCCATTTTAAATATGTCGAATTCATGTTCTTAAAAATTGTAAATATCGAGTATAAAACAATTTCTTGGATAAATCGTGCGAGCTATATATAAAGCTTGAAGATGACGCCAAATCCATATTCATCCAAAGATAGCTTTGTCGGGTTTTTTTTAATCTTTTAGAGTAATTTGATTCCGGTGACGAAGGAGCATTTTAATATAATTTTTTTTTAAATATAATATTAAGAAAATGGTATTTTGCCATAAAAATCGGTAAGATTTTTTATATAGCTTGCACGATCCTGAAGAAGTTGTTATACGACGAAACGTCGCGAATAAACTTATTCCGTAATTTCTATCGCTAATGATATCTTGGTCTACAATACCTTGTTATCTTACTGGACTTTCACACTATGCGATTCCCATCTAGCTCTGCTTTCAAGAAGGTAAGATTTTATTTTGTAATGCCAAGCTTTCTAGACAACCGGATACTTCAGACCTTGTGCTCCCCTATACTCTGGGTTGAAAGAGCTCGCAACAGTTCTGGCCATCCGAATGATGTTACTACTAGGCAAAATCTTTTGGCCTCGAGCGAGGTTTGAACCAGCCTTGAAGGGCGCCTGAGACAAGCCCAGTACCACCGAACCATGGGACCCTTAGAGTAACTGCTCCAAATTTTATTCTAGTCATAACGATTTGATTTATTATAAATGTCTACATAAAAGTTGATTAGAGACCAAGAAAAATATAAATATCAAATTTCGTGATTTCTTCATTGCCATTGTTGACGACATAGTTGGACCGTTTCCATCTAAAAACAAGTTTTAGAAGACATCGAAGTAACAAAACATACCTTGCAAGTTAAGGCATCTTGCGGATTCATAGTCTGAAAGATTTGTCGAAGTAGCATCCCGACGCAACTACAAAAACGACCACGACAAGCATTCGAATCTTCTTGTCCATTTTGGAGACAGTTATCACGTTCTTGGCAACAGGTTGATACTTGAGCTAAAAAGATTTTATTAGACGCAAATGGAAAGAAGGTGATAATCCTCCTTCTCCTCTACCTGTATAGTTTCCACATGATGGCGCACTACATCCTTGTTGAGCTTCACTTTTTCGCACAAGGAACAGTAATACGAAAGAAAGTAGAACAAATTTTGACCAACTCGAAAACATATTCTTTGAAGTCTAATCGTCTAGCCAAGTTCGTATAAGAACTGATCAAAACGCTTTTTTATATAACCTCGAAAATGATCTCAACGTGTCCTCAAACAGCAAAAAGTTCAGCTAAATTGAATTTTTGATCATTTTGAGCTTAACTTGGTCCCAGTGAATCATGTTAAAGAGCATAAATATCGTCTACCCAAAGAAACAGTAAATAAGTTTTGTGTCATTTTCATGTTTAAAGTTTTGTGTCATTTTCATGTTTTTGTGTTCAATCTCAACCAAAATCGTTTTTAGCAATATGTTTACAAAAGTGATGTCAGATCGTTTGGCTGAGCTTGTTAAAGACAACAAGCATGAACTCTTTCCGAATTCGAGAACTAAAAATGCAGCAGCAACTCAACAAGAGCTTGGGAGAAAATTGCCACAATTTTGAATAGTTTCCTAACACATTCTCTCTATACGGCAAGTGGTGGCGATTGAATTCGTATATGTGTGCAATCTATTAGTCTATTAGTCCAATGACATTTGGAAAGCCACCAATAGAATAAAAGCTTTCAACTGAATTTCGACGTTCCTAAGAAAATGGGAATTTCTAGTCTTGAAAAAAGTCCAACAAACTTGTTCGTTTCTTGTAAAGTATAAAAGGTTATCGATCAGAGTTGTCAGAAAACTTGCCTTTGGTGCAAGTTTTACTTGCATCGAATTTTTTCGAAAAAATTTTTTTTTGGCTAAAACATGTGTAGAATGACTAAAATAGTTGAAATAACATGTTTTTAGCTAAAATTGGGGGCAAGTAATACTTGCCGGAAGTTGCATTTTTGCATCTTTTTGTATCATAGGCAAGTAAAACTTGCATGTGCAAGTTTTACTTGCACATGCAAGTTTTACTTGTACACGTTAATTTCGTCGTGAAACGATTTAAAAATATTTTTAAATCGTTTTTCGAGATAAACATGATGAAATTAACGTGTGCAAGTAAAACTTACTTGTGCAAGTAAAACTTGCACATGCAAGTTTTACTTGCCTATGATGCAAAAAGATGCAAAAATACAACTTCCGGCAAGTATTACTTACCCCCAATTTTAGCTAAAAACATGTTATTTCAACTATTTTAGTCGTTCTACACATATTTTAGCCACAAAAAAAATTTTTCGAAAAAATTCGATGCAAGTAAAATTTGCACCAAAGGCAAATTTTCTGGCAGCTCTGTTATCGATGAATTCCAAGAATATTTTGTTAAACAAAGATCGACGTTAATCTAAGAATACATCACTGATTAGGCCATTTTTCGAAGGACTTAATGGAGCACTGAGTCAAGAATTAAAGATTCGTCTGACGAATCTTTTTGAAGATTCGTCATTCGTCAATGGCACGTCGATTTTGTTATCAGAAGCATGATGTTCTTTCATCGCATGATCAAATTCTTGGTATTTATAAAAGGCAATCGGTTTTGAATAGCGTACTCGTTTTTTGAATACTATCTTACATGAACACCTTATTTGTCTACTTTTTATTTGTCGGTGCTGCTTTAGCCCAGGCTGATCAGACCTGGGTTACTGTTTATCGAAATGCCAAACAAAGCTGCAACAGCTCGATAAACCTAGATTTGCCTACGGATAAGGCTTATTACCAACTTAACGTTTTAGTCGAAAATAATGACGTGACTAAAAATATGGACTTTTATTTATGGGGAAGTAAGTTTTGTTGGAAAAATAATGATCGCTTGAAAAGATGTTTTCTTGAAAAGTCGAAGGTCGCAGGCGACAAAGTTTGTAAGTTCTCACCCGACTCCGCATAGCATACATTACCAATGGGGGGGGGACTGTCCCCCCCCCCTCATGTAGCTAGCATCGAGCCAAAAGTTAAAGATTCATATAGTCTCGGAGTGGCGAAGACGTTATAACCTCTGAGTTCATATAGCTTCGGGGTGGCGAAGCCGGCTAGAAATTACCTCAGGCTAAAAAAAGGTCCTTTTTTTGGTTGACACCATATAGCCTCGAGGTAGCTTGTCCCCTCTCCTCCTTGTTCATGTATGCCGCATAGTATTGTTTTTTTGTATAGTCGGGGTTAGTGAATGCAAACGCCGTTGGAATTAATGAACCGGACTTTTTCGTTGTAATAAACAAATTTCGTGAATCAGGCTTTTCATTGTAATAAACAAATTTCAAAAATCGTCAACTTCACACGCGATTTTCTCAAAGCCGTTAGCGATTCAGAATTTACTAAAAAAACAAAAAATGCTCCATTTTTCATGAATTTTCCGAATATGGCCACTTTGGCTAATCTAATGAATTTTCAATTTTTGACCTCTTTCAGTTTTAGCCATATGGGGTGAGAACTTTAAAACTTTGCCGCCTGACCCTTGGGCCAATCTTCGACTTTTCAAGAAAACATCTCTTAAATTCTAGACCTAAAGTTAGAAAAATGGCAAACCAGCAATGGGCAACAGAACAAGTACTCCATATATAGCGGTAATATGGGGAATAAGAATCATGGATGCGCTAGTTCAGTTGCACTGAAGCATCAAACCGAAATTTGTATTTCATAAACACTCCAAAGCTACTTCGGCTCTTATATCCGCATTGAACGTGGTCTAAAATCGAAAAAAAATTTCCAAATTTTCTCAAAAATCACCTTATTAGGGGTAATTTTATGTGGGAGACAAGTTTTTTGATTTTATCATACAAACTACAAAAAATCTCGGAAGTCGAATCCCGATTTTTTGTAGTTTGTATGATGAAATCTTGAATTATGATATTTCTGATTTCGACCTCCGGGATCGAACCCTCGCCCTTCGGAGTGCAAAGCGAAAGCTTTACCACTTGGCTATCTCGTCCGGACTTTTTTCCTATTTGCGGGGGAAATGGACTATATTTTTCTCAAATGGATTCTCTTTTCAACCGAACTAGCCTCCAATTTCAGGGGGGGGGGGAATTCACAGAGCACATTTATTTTTAGATTGCGCTTATGGTGAGGACATGGGATATTATGATTCATCCAAATGTATCGACTTTGTTCCAAACTATATCAGTTGGGATGAAGCTAGGACAATATGCTCAACAAAGTATGATGGCATGCTCAAAGATGTATTGAACGAAAAAGACACCCTCTATTTAGGAAGTAAGCCCAATAAATGTATATAACGTTTTTCACAAAAGTGCCGGCTACATAGCAAAGTGCGAAGTGGCGCCAACTGCACGCATAAAGATCGAGGGTTCAATCCAACAAAAAAGTTTAAAATAAATATATTCTTCCTTATAAGCAAAATTTGTAATCATTAATCAGTAAAGTCTGTTTCCAGCCACAATCCTAAAAAAGTTCCCCGACCTTGTGTAGATGCGATCCCATCCGATCTGGCAAATTAAGCAACTTGGGTCCGCAGGTTCGATCCCGCTAGGAGCCAATTCTTTTTGCAGTGTCCAAAAATGATAAAAAAATTTTGCCTTGATGTAATTTTATGTGGAGAATCGATTGCGCGCATTTCCGAAGCGTAAAAACGCTTCAATGACTCTGATTCAGGGACGAGATGAGTATATTAAAACGAAAATGAACTAAAATTCGAATTTTCACTGGAAAACCGGCTGTCTAGGGGTTTTCCTATGCGAGGAATCGATTGCGCGCATTTTCAAGGCATGGAAAAATTTACCCGACCCTGATTCAGGGACGTGGTTGGTACATTGAAGTGAAAATGAACTAAAATTCGAATTTCCCTGAATCAGGGTTGGGGTAAATTGCTTCATGCCTTGAAAATGCGCGTAATCGATTCCCCGATAAAGTTAGCCCTAATAGGGTCATTTAAAAAAAAATTTTGGATCGAAAAAACATGGAAAAATCGCCCAAATTCAGGTTTTTTATACACCCTGTAGTAAAAATTTGTTTAATATTAAACAAATTTAAGAATATTCGGGAAATACAGAATATTGGATTGGACTGCGCGAGATCTGGACCAATGAAAGTGTTTTCGCATGGGATCGAGGCCTGAATAATGCCATGCAATCATATGTAAAACTTTATTAAGAAGGGAAATGGTATAACTAAACTTTAGAAGCTAAGTGACTACAATCTTTGGCCAAATGGACAACTACCGACGATCGACAAGACTAAAAAATGCGTCGCAATGGCTAATTCAACTTGGTTTTTGGATGATTGTGCTAGTAAAAAGGTGTTCATTTGCCAACGCGCTAGCCGTAAGATGTTTTTTGATTTTTTTAAGAATTAGGGACTAATCTCTAAAAACTTTTTTACCAAGACAGCCTATATAGTGGTAAAATCATGCTAAAAATCAATTGTGCGCATTCCCGAAGCGTGCAAATGCTTCCTTGACCCTGATTCAGGGAAATAGATGTGTGTAGTGAAGCGGAAATCGAAAAATTTTGAAATTTCTCCCTCAAAATCATATTTTTGGGGGTAATTTCATGCGGGGAATCGATTGCGCGCATTCCCGAAGCTTGAAAACGCTTCCCTGATTCAGTGAAATTAGTACATGTTGGATTTTCACTTCAATACACACATCTATTTCCCTGAATCAGGGTCAAGCAAGCATTTTCAAGATTCGGGAATGCGCGCAATTAATTCCCTGCACAAAATTACCCCCAGAAATATGATCTTAAAGGAGAAATTTCAAAAATTTTCGATTTTCGCTTCAATACACATATCTATTTCCCTGAATCAGGGTCAAGGAAGCATTTGCACGCTTCGGGAATAAGCGTGATCGATTTCGCATGATTTTACCCTTACGTAGGCTGTTTTGGCAAAAAAAAATTTTTCAGAGATTAGTCCCTAATTCTTATCCCCCTTTAATAATAATCATTTGGATACTTATAGAAGCGTTGGCTGTGGGAAAGTATAGATTTTTACCTTCCAATTGTGTTGGTGACACCTACAATGTGAAAATCCAAGTTTCGCCCGACACTTCGCCCGAACTCCCCTGATTATAGTTAAAAAAATAGAAAATAGTTGAACAAATTTTTTCGGTTACACTTCGATCAAGTTGATGATCAGGAAAAAGTTATTGAAACGATTAATCGATTATTATAAATTTTATTAAATCGTTTCAATAAACAATCTGATTACAAGCTCTTCGTTTCAATGTTCAAACTCGTTTGAAATTTTTTTTGTTTCGCTCATAACTTTTTACGGTTAGATTTTCAAGTGGTTCCGTAAAAGCAAAAAATGCTCCAAATTTTGTGCTCTATAAGATGGCATCAACTCCCCAAAAGTTGTAATGGTCCTTAAACAAAACGAATCGTCGCTTCCATTTTCCGTGCAAAATTGAAATCTATAATACTCGACTAATCATTTCAATAACTTTTTCCTGATTGTCAATCTGATCGAAGTATGTAACCCAAAAAATTTGTTCAATTATATCTTTCTAAATTTTGGAGTTTGGCGATTTTGTTCTTCGCATGCTTGTAATCTTTTAATTTTGTTGCAAATAAAAATTTTTAACATGAATATTCAGAGAAAGTTCCCTTTACACGTGCATTTATCATAAAAAATCTATGACTTCTAAAATGGTTCTTTTATTATTTTGCCGAAAGAAAACAGGAAAATTGTTGAATTATTCATATTATAATTCTTGTTTTGATGTGGCCCTAAAGAGGGCCCTTGGGGTAAGAATCGTTCAAAGGCTTAACGTTGGCATGGTAAAGGGCTGCTACTTGGCTCCAAAAGTTGTAGAAAATCATGTTTCGCTGTCCGAAACGTTCTCGCCAGTTGAACTCCTTTAGAAGACTTGGAAGAATTTGGTCGACCACACCATGCCTTCGACGTATCATATCTTTCAACTGACCGTTCTTGCTTTCGATAGTTTGTGTATGAACTGCTGGGTCATTCGGGTCGACAAAATGAAGTCCATGATTCACTGCTCGGTGTCGGAAGCGATTGAGCCGTTGTAATCTGCGGTACGATCGCCACTCGTCCGTCATCACATTTGAACCGAATCTGACGTGATGGAAAACATCTTTTTTAGATAAATTTGTCAAAATTTTGCATCACTCTGCTTCACATTTTGGGTCATATCTTTGCATAGGTAAAGTTCTATGACTTAATCTTGGTACCAATTGAAAGCTTGGATAACAGGCTTCATTTTTTAATTCTTCGTAAAATTCAGAAATCATCGTAATGATGTCAAAAATCATTATTTTTAAATTGATGATTTTTTCAACTATAGACCTTGTCGGAGATTTGAATTTTTCTAAGTAATGAAACGAAAACTTGTATAAAGTTAACATAGCATCTTGTAGCGCAGGAATCCAGCTTTCCAATGAGTGGTTATATATTTTCTAAAACAATTCCTACAAAAAATTAGGATTGAAATAGTAAATACATGACCAAAACATGGTATGTCATACAAATTGGGTCGTAGACCCCTTCAGGAGCACTTTTTTTCAAAAATTTTTTTTGCGTTTTGTTCAGCATGCAAAAATCTACTAAAATGTACCAACAGATTGAACAACCACCCGAGAGTTAATGAGATTAGCAAAAACTTGCAAATGAGATGGCTGACACATGCATTTTGCGCATTTACAAATGAACTACGCTCATTTTTTAACATGTCCTACTTGAAACTTTATCAGTTTCATCTCTTTTTTTGCCTTCACCTGTGCCGACATACAAGGTTTTTGAGGATTGATTCGACCACATGAAAAATTCAATAAAACAAAATTTGTGACTTCATTTTATTTAAAGAACCAGTCCAGCCGGATAAAAGTACCAATAATTTGTAAATATTGGAAAATTCAAGAAAAATGAAGCATTTTTTGTTTTTACAGTATGTGCTGAATCACTATAGTTTTCGAGAAAATTGCATTTTAAAATTTCGATTTTAATGCGAAAAAATTCAAAAAAGTTTGTAAATCACAGCGAAAACATGTACATTACAAGGAAAAAACGAAGAAAAATCAATTTTTATAGCTATCAAGGCAGTTTAAATAAATCTTTTAACAGTGATGAGAAATAGAATTTTCAAAAATCGAGTTCAATTTTTTAGGCAAAAAGAAAGCGACGAAGCTGGGTTCGAACCCACAGCCTTTTGGGCAATAGCCAAACACGCAACCTAATGCACCACTGTAGCCAAATCGCTGACAACATTAAATTCTTTATCACTTAACTTTTTTCGCTTTCTTTTTGCCCAAAAAATTGGTCTCAATTTTGAAAATTCTATTTCTCATCACTGTTAAAAGATTTTTTGATACGGTTTTCTTTACGTTGTTGGGGCATCACTAAGCTACCAGATTATGTTAAAATCAAATCTCTACCTTACAAAACCAGCGAGATACAGCACTTTCTATTTAATGTGTATGTCTAGCCCCACGTAAAAGTGCGATAAAAAAAGTCAAATCGCATTTTCGCACATAAAGCGACATACCACGTGAAAGGTAGTGACCTGAGGAAATTTTTGATATGCAGCTCGACCCTCCAAGCCGGGGTCGCTTTGGAGCTAGAGGTCAATCTTTATAGGTATACCAAATTTGACTACTTTATACATTTACGCCCATAACACCCGGAATTTGAAATGTTTCAAAAAAGTTTAGTGGCATAAATTAAGGGTCTTACATGCCCTACAAAATAAGCGGTCGCTCGCCAGAATCGGATTTAACCTTCAAGAGATATGCAAGTTTTAGTGATACATACCTGAAAACGTGAATTGGTAACCTTTAATATATCATTAACTTTATGGGACTATAGCTCGGCCAAAACTCTTGAAACATATACCAAAATGGCCAAAAATGTTATTAACTAGTCTAAAACAAATACAAAAAGTTGTTTTGAACAAAATCCAAGACCCTTCAAAAAATTGTCGTCAAGGCAATTCCATTTTCTCGCGAAGTCTGATTTAATCGAGCTGAAAAATATGCCATCTTTTATTTTTATTTAAACTTTCTTGATAGCTATAAAAATTGATTTTACTTCGTTTTTTCCTTGTAATGTACATGTTTTCGCTTCATTTACAAACTTTTTTGAATTTTTTCGCATTAAAAATCGAAAATTTCAAATGTGATTTTCTCGAAAACTATAGTGATTCAGCACATACTGTAAAAATCAAAAATGCTTCATTTTTATTGAATTTTTCAAATATTTACACATTATTGGTACTTTTATCTGACTGGATTAGTCCTTTAAAGGACCATTGAACTTTTGAACGGACCTCGAGAATTTATTTTTAAATAGCTTAATAAAAGACCAATAATCGGTTCTAGCTATCATAATGTTTTTTACATGAAGCAGGTTTATTTTCTATTAAAAAGTTTTCGAAAAGTCAATTAACTTCTAAATGCAGCCACCTCCATGCAACTGGTATAAAATCACTCCAGCGATGTGCGTCATAGGTAGGGACGTACATGCATTGTTACAATTCGTTAAAAACACTCTTTTTCATCATAATTTCGATTGCAAAATGTTATTTGGGATAAAAATGGATAATTTTGAAAAAACGCACCGAAAGTGGTCTTATTTTCGCTTAAATCGACATGAAAAATTCTCAAAACGTACACGCATTTTACATGGAAAAATCGTGATTTTTGGGGTTGGCAACACTTGCGCATGTACATTTGGAATTTTTGCTATTATGTATTGTGCTGAAGCACCCTGTAGATCAGGAAAAAGTTTTTTCCGCGGTTTTACGAAAAAATTCATAACTTTTTTATTTTAACGATTATTTTTTCGGGCTTTTGCTATTTGAATGGAATGAATCTTTACAAAAATGACTCCTATGGGGGCTTTTCTATGCGAGGAATCGTTTGCGCGCATTACCGAATCATGAAAATGCTTCCCTGACCCGATTCAGGGAAAGCGAATTCAAAAATCGCACTCCCGAGGTTTGAAAATGCTTCCTGAGCTCCAAAAACAAGATGCGACACGTTAAGTTCACATTTTCTTGCCAACAAGACTACGCAGGTATGCATAGTTTTCTGCCAAAATAATCCCAGATACATAGCCAGGGAAGTATTTCATATATATCCAGTAGGGGGATGGTTCCCCATCATTCACCCACGGGAAATTTTTAAAATTTTGAGAAAAAATCATAAGGGGACCAAGGTAATTTTGACAAAACTTTGAAAAAATTTCATCCATCCACCTTTCTAGGCCTAAGTTTATTTCGTCATGGCTCATAATGGTGAAACGACTTATTTTTGGACAAATGAGTTTTGGGGCTTGAAACACTAAAAAACCAAAAATCACCATTTTTCAAGAATAAATTGGCCATAAATCAAAAACTAGGGTACGAAACATTGGTATGCATTTTTTTCTTCAGAATTTGAGTTTCTCCCTACAATTTAGGCTTAGTTTTATCAGAATATACCGTTGTAACGAGCAGGTGTTCCAGTGTTAAATAATTTTGTCAATTAACAATTTTCATATTCTTAACCCTCCGACAACTAAGCGTTTCTTTTAACACGGAATACTTCACATATCCGATATATTCTGTTATTTTTCCGCAGTTTTACGAAAAAATTCATAAATGTTTTATTTTAACGAAGTTCTATATGGAATCTGGTATGAAAAAATAGTAGAGTCACTAGTCTACAACAAACAAAAAACCGCATGTCAAAAAAAAAATCAACCCTGATTCTTTATAGAATTTTTTCTATTTTGGGTGATATTAGGCAAAACAACTTAGTTGCAGCCGGACTCGAACCTGGGCCTTCATCCCGGGGGTAAGAATGCGGTACGTTGAAGGCAAAAAAATTTTTTTTGAATTTTTGCAAAAAATGACCCTACTACCCCTAATTTTATGCAAAAAATCGATTGCGCGCATTCCCGAAGCTTGAAAATGCTTCCTTGACCCTGATTCAGGGAAATAAGAGTGTGTATTGAAGCGAAAATATGAAAATTTTAGA
>OZJO01028084.1:0-15974 GCA_900406225.1 Acrobeloides nanus | reverse complement strand
GGTAGACAGAAATGTTCCTCCTGATGGGAAAGACGATATCGCTTTGAAGGCTTTTGAAAACGCTATAATAGTATAAAGGAGGCTTAAGTCATTATAACCATACATTTTCAACCCCCTAACTGTCATCCCCATGACGCCGCAAAAAGGTCATTCAGAATGTAATGTAACTAAAAGGGGGAAGGAGGGGTCTGAAAAAAATCACCAAAAATCATGGGGGAAGGGGTCAAAGAAAAGATTACGTAATATCTTCTGTTGATGAAAAAATATCATGTTATCGCATTTTCGCTCAACAATGTTGACCTTTGAAATGGCTCATATCGCATTTTAAAAACTGTCACCCCTCTTTATTAATGTATGATCATAACTTCTTAATCCTCTGTAACGAACTTTTTCATAATAAGCTTAAAAATACAAAATTTTAGTTAGATCTCCAACCCTACAACCTTTCTTTTGATACGTTCAACCAAGAAGTCATCGCAAATATCGAGAAATGGCCTTTTTATTGCGTAGGTTGTGTTGATAAATCATTGAATGTGAGTTTTCAAAAGTATTTATAAGACCAAAGATCTTATACAGGCATCTTCGAGAGCTCCAAATCTAGCAGACACTTTTTACCTATATGCAAGTAGCTTGAACAAGACCATAGCACAATATGGCGAAAGTGCTAAGAATGACGGAAATACGATTTCTAATATGGCTAGAGGAGAATACAATGGTAAAAAATTTAAGGAAATAATCATTTTTGGAGTTGAAGTCAGAGTCTTTGAGTCAAAATAAATCATCATCATTAATTCAATTTCAAGTGTGATATACTGAGTGAGAAGAAATGTGGGCACTAGGTCATTCCTTACCCTTACGCTCGATCCTTACCGGTCTTTCCTTACTTGGGCATTTCTTACTGATCATCTCTTACTGGCCATCCCTTACCGGTCAACCCTTATAATAAACCAGAAATCGAATTTTTCTAGGCTACACAGGTAAAATGGTGATAAATGAAAATGGAACACGTCAGCCAATCTTCTATGTTTATAGACTAGATGCAAATAATGCCCAACAAAAGTATATTATTATTACGACTGAAGGAAACTCAACTGTAAATTTCGATTTTTCGTCATTTACTCATGTAAAAACTTCAGATTTGGCAATATAAATATGATCAAAAAAACGAAGCCTCAACCTTATGGGCCAACAACGGTGGGAAACGGTATGAATAATTAATGCTATATAAATTTTATGCTTGTTTATATGATATTTTTGAATTTTAGTCCGCTGGCAAGGCCAGTTTGTGACTTTGATGGAAGCGCTTGTCCTGTGTCTTTTTGGCAAGCCAATTGGGTGTATTTTGTCGTTGGATTCGTGATTATTTTTATTTTGGTTCTTTGTATGCTGTTAACACTGGCTTATGCTCTAAGGTGAAAATATGATTTTGATTAGAAAGTTATTTCTAAATTTTATAGAACTAGACAACGAGAACAAGACAGACAAGACCGTTTATGGCAAATACCTTTTGTGATGTTAACTAAACCGAAGGAAAAAGTAATTTTTGAAAAGCTTAATTTTAAAAAACCAATTTTTGGAACTAGTATAGTTGAAGCGTTGCACTGAACGTGAATTTTTTTAAAAGGGATGATCCCTTTAGAGGTAATTTTATGTGGGGAATCTGAATTTCGCATTCCTAAGGCATGAAAACGCTTCTTTGAATCAAGAAAAAACTGTTTTTGAAGGGCAACATTTATAACAAGAATCGCATGCTTATCTTTTAATATTAAACGAGAAATGTCTGTTTGTGTCACCGAATTTTATAACCTTAAGTCCAATCCCGTTACGACTTAGATTTTTGCAAAGAGCTCGATGAGAGAAGAAAAATGACACCAGAATCATGGGGGTACCCCTCTGAAAAAAATTAAAAATTCAATTTTTCGTTTTTGCCTTTTCAACTTAGGTATTTGGTCAGAATAGAAAACATGTTGCCTTCATGGCGCAGTTGGTATTCGTTAGTTTTGCAGTCGGAAAGGCGCATTATCGTTTTCGCCGAAATCCCTGAATTGAGGATTATCGATTAAAATCAAGAAAAATGAAAGAGTTATTAGTTTATTATTATGAAGCTATCGCGATATGTCGCGACACTCCCGGCAAGCAAGTTAGAGTTGATCTTTCATTTCTTTTCCTTCGTGTGAGAAGTGGTTTGTGTTAGCTGTATTGGTGTTTCGTTCTTTGTCTGTATTGGTAGTATTTTCGTTTCTTTTTTGTTTGTGTGTGAATCGAGTAGCGTTTCTTGAGAGTTCAGCCCGAAACCTGGCGGCGATTGTTCAGCTGATGCCAGATGCTCGTGTCGTACCGCGTTTGCCTGAAGCCTACAGCGAGGCTGGTGGTTGCTAGTATGGTTGATGTGAGCGAGTATTGTACTTCTTCTGCAAATTCATGGTCAGTGCAACGCTTTTTCAGTGCGAAACTTCAACAGGACTTTCAACTATACTAGTTTCCAATTTTTTGTCATATTTTAGAATTTTGATAAATCGGTTCGATCACTTCAAAGTGGAATTAGTTCAACTTCAACAAGACTTACTATGGATAGCCTAAAAGACACCAACCGTTTGGTCTATTTCTATTTGAGTAGCGAATTGGTTGTAGCCAAGAAACATGGTATCCGCCCGACGTTAAATAAACTCGATTATGCTGAATTTCGATTTGTAGGATTTTCATTTGTTTTTTTCACAAATAAGTAGAGTAGGAATTTTTACGAAAAACTTATTTTCCAGAATTTTCAAGGAGAAATATAAAAGCCTGATTATTTAGATACTTCCGTTTTTTCTTATCTCTCAGAATCGAGTTCTATGGGATCTAGAAAAAAGTGTTTCAAATTTTTTGAAACTAAAAAATCTTAAAGTATACTAGTGACTTACTGAAAAAAATAAAAGAGTTTTGGCGCGAAAGTCTAACCCCACCGAGATAGAGGGTACTCAATTTTCGCATTTTTTTCAAATTTTACCCTTTTTTAATGTACATATCTCGGTGAGGTTAAATCCATTCTTAATGGTCTTAGGCTCATTAGATTCCTTGAAACACGAGNTTTCTTGTTTTGCCTCTAAATCTTGTTCCTTAAATCGAATCCTTGCTTTAAGAGGCTGTAGCCCCTAAAGCTGGCTGCCTATCGTCAGCTGTCAGGCTTGCTTATGCAAGCTTACTCTCACTCAGTCTCTGGCAAGTAATCTGGCTATTATGTAGTCCCATAGCAAGTCGTACATATTGTAGTCTCTTAGTAGCTTAAGCTAGTATTATGTAATATAGTATAATATAAAAACCTTATATAATGTACTCCAGCCATACAATCCCAGAGGCTACACTTCTATTTTAGAAACTATTTTTTGTGAAACAAATAGACAAATAACTTTTTTAGATGCGTCAAGTGGATCATGAAAATTTGAATAAATTTCTGGGACTTTCTTATGATGGACCGATGTTCTTATCCGTGTGGAAATTTTGTTCTCGAGGAAGTTTACGAGTAAACTATCGCGAAAATAACATTTTTTCATATCTCCAAATTTTAGGACATTATTGATAAAGGAAATTTAACCATCGATGCGTTTTTCATGACTACCATAATTCGAGACATTTGCGAGGTAGACTATTAATGATATTAAAAAAATTATAGTTATCATTTAGGGATTATTTTACATCCAAAATTCCCCAGTCCTTCAACAACATGGCTATCTAACTTCTGAATCTTGTCTTGTAGATGACCGTTGGCAAGTTAAACTCAACTATTTTGGTCTCACTACTGTGAAAATGAGTGAAGCTAGATCTTTTAACTGTAAAAAATCAATAAACTTGGGAAAAAAGAAATTTTTTAGCCCTTTTATGGTGTGCTCCGGAGATTATCCGACAAAATAACCCTCTTGGAACCAAGAAAGGGGATATCTACAGCTTTGCTATCGTTTGTTCCGAAATTATTACAAGAAAACCATGTTGGAATATCAGTGATGGGTTCATGCAAGCGGAGCAAGGTGAGAAATAAAAAGACTGATAGTTTGTCTTTCTTATATTCCTTCCAGCAGAATCATAAAAATTAACATTTAAGAGACGATTTCTCGAACATTCGAAGGCCCATGATACTAGTGTTAAATGATCCGAGCGCACTTCAAATTAAATTTATTTAGTGAGATTAATGCGTGAGAAAATTTTTGAAAGTCATTTCAAATCAAAAATCGGTCAAAAATTTCAAATCCTTGTCCGAAGCTCTCATACCCCAATTTTACGTGTATTTTTTGAATTTTCAACTCGTCTACAACACCATAGATAATTTTCTTCGGTCAAATTTTAACGCTGGTCGACGTATTTCAACACGGAGAACAGTTCTAGCATGGTTTCGAAAAAATCCGAGAAAAAAGTTTTTGACTCCTCCTCCTAGTCCGTGTGTAAGAATGGGTCAAAAATCGAAATTTCTCAGATTTTTTCAAAATCACACTAAAACCGTTCTCCTTGTTGATATACATCGATCAGCGTTAAAATGTAACCGAAAAAGTTATCTGTGGTGTTTTATACCGGTTGGAAAATTCAAAAAATACACGTAAAATTGGGGTATGAGAGGATTTGAATTTTTCGTTGCTTCAAAGGATTTGAATTTTTCGTTGCCCGATTTTGCTTTGAAATCACGTTCAAAAATTTTCCTATGTATTAATCTCACTAAATAAATTCAACTTGAAGCGTACTCGAAACCTGTGAACGCTCAAGAAAGTTCTTTTAAATTTTAGAAATTATCTATCGCGTCAAAAAGGGAGGTCCCAATCCTCTGCGCCCTGTGTTAGAAATAGACCCATCGTTGGATTTAAATGGAAACTTGGTAAAAGAAGTGATTTTTAAATTTGAGAAAATCCCCATCTTAAAATTTAGATTCACCTAATCCGAGATTGTTGGGCAGAAAATGAAGAAGAGAGACCGAAAATCGAAACTGTTCGTAATCTACTCAAAGCTATGCAGGGTGGAAAGTAAGATAATAGTTGTTCATATAGGCTCTTATGAGAATTTTTTAGAGCTAGAAACCTAATGGACCATGTTTTCAACATGCTAGAACAATATGCTAATAATCTCGAACAAGAAGTTGAAGAACGGACAAAAGAATTGACGGAAGAAAAGAAAAAATCTGACATTCTCCTTTACCGAATGCTGCCTAGGTACCCTTTAATATCTTTGGGTTAGGTTTTTGACTTTTTTAGAACGATTGCGGATAAACTTAAAATGGGACAATCTGTGGAACCAGAAAGTTTTGAACAAGTTACGATATTCTTCTCGGATGTGGTTTCTTTTACAACTTTGGCTAGCCGATGCTCTCCATTACAGGTTTGAGGAGTTCTATCCAGTCATACACCAAAAGTATTGCCCCAAAGGTCTAATTTCGGGAAAACTAATTTTTTACTATCATCAAAAGAGACCGGACAAAAACTAGTTATATATTTTTATATGCGTATTCTATCGGAAACAACCGCGTTAGATTTTGACATTTTCACATTTTTTCAACCTTATTGTCATATACCCCTTTTTTCGGGAGCAAAAGTAACGCCCAATATTTATTAACGACTTTGTCGTCATTGTTTTCTTGGAAAGCATCCCTCAAAGAAGCCGAAAAAGGGGGTATATGACAATAAGGTTGAAAAAATGGAATTTTGAAATTTGAAGCTTTTTTTCTTTTTCTGATAGCATACGCATATAAAAAAAAATAAAAACCAGTTTTTGCCCGGTCTCTTTTGATAATAGTAAAAAATCGTTTTCTCGCAAATTAGACCTTTGGGGTAATACTTTTGGTCACTACTGTATGATGCAAATTTTAGGTGGTTAACTTACTAAATGATCTCTATACCGCTTTTGACACTATAATTGATGAGCATGGTGTTTATAAGGTAAAATAAACATCTCATATCTTTTTCATTACAGAAATTTATATAAGGAGTACCTATTGTGCAAATTACCAAAATTATTAGATTGTTTAATAGATTTATGAAGCAATCTACAAACGATTTACTAATCCACTTCCAAATTTTATCACGTCCCTTTCCATGACGGAATAAGCACTAAATCCATTAGTAATCTATTTTCACACGGAGAAATTTGGTAAATATCCCTATTACTCTCCTGGTTGAAAGTTCAAATCGACGCATGTGATAAACGCTTATGTGTCGGATCGTGATCTTTGCACAACAGTCACTTTCTTGGGATCTGTCAAGATGCCAGCACTCTAAAGCTTTTGGATGAATTCTGAGAAGGATATAGTGACCACTCGATACGTGATAAAACGGAAATTCTATTTCATTCTCGAAGAAATGGGCCGGGCCAATTCTCGTAAAGAATCTTCGAAAAATGCGCGTACACGCGTAATGTAAAGAGTAGATCATTTCTTGTTAATTAAGCTAGTTCTGACTCAGGCTCCGGTATCAACCGGTCGTGTTCCGTTTAATGTCTCTAAACCTTTCTAGTTAAATCTCAATTTGCCGAATCTATGACTAAATCAGATCCTTAGTGATAGCCCAAACCTTTCTTGATTTCTATTCCTTACACAATGCCTACGCTACCACATCTTTACGCACATTTCAGTTGTAATATCACGCTGTTGTAATGTAATGAGTCTACCTATTGTAAATATTCGATGTATAATAAAATTTAATAATCAATCAAGCCCTGCACTACACTAATCTACATACACCCTGTTGTAATTTTTACATTTTTAGGTCGAAACCATCGGCGACGGATATCTTTGTGTCTCTGGTCTCCCTATTAGAAATGGTGTTAATCATGCAAAAGATATTGCCGAAATGGCTTTTGGCTTTTTAAGTTGCTGTAAAACTTTTCGAATTCCTCATCTTCCAGCTGACCGAATTAACATTCGGATCGGAATTCATACAGGTATTATAAACACTTCGAAATTAATCGAAAATGATTTAGGATCCGTTGTTGCCGGTGTTGTTGGCTTAACTATGCCTCGTTATTGTCTTTTTGGTGACACTGTGAACACCGCTAGTCGCATGGAAAGTAATGGAAAACGTAAGTACTCAAATCCCCTATAAACCTATAAAATTTTCAGCCGGAAAAGTTCATATTTCGGCGGAAACCAATCGATATTTAACTGAAATCATTGGTGGCTATTATACCGAAAGTCGTGGTGAAGTCATAATCAAAGTAAAAACTTTCAACCTTTTGATTTATGCTTTTACGAATTCTAGGGCAAAGGTGTTTTGGAAACTTTTTGGTTGCTGACAGATGAAGAACGTAAAACTATGGAGATTTAACTAATAATTGTATCAATTTTTTCAGAGCCTCAACCTATGTACAAACGTTATATACAAAATTAATGATAGATTATACAAAAAAATTTTTAATACAAAATTGTCGTTGTGCTATTTTATATTGGTGTTTTATGTACTGAAAATAAATTAATTGGCATAGCCGACTTTGACACGACGCTTTTTATTTGAGAAATAAAATTCACCAAAACATGAACGCAATTATCTCAAAAACTACAACAATTCAGAATATGCCATAAAAACAAAAAATGCTCCATTTTCATGAATTTTCAGAATATATATTTTTACATAGAGTCTTTTCTGGGCATACGGACCGTTGTTACGCGAACATGTTACATCTATTTCACGACATTTGTTTCCGCATACATATTTATTAACATTTGTCACCACGACACTTGTTACCGCGACATATGTTTCGCGACAGATATTTCGCGGCGCCAGACTGTTTGGGGACGGACATTTGGGGATGTGACATTTGGGGACGGACTTTTGGGGACGGACTTTTGGGGATGTGACATTTGGGGACGTGACATTTGGGGACGAAGAAACATATGATGAAGGCGAAATAATTTCAAAATGAAAAATATAAGACATTTAAAGCTTTCTCTATACATTTAAACCATTTCTGTATGTATAATAAAAATGTATTTAAAAAAAACCTAAATTTCGTCCCCAAATGTCACATCTCCAAAAGTCCGTCCCCAAATGTCACATCCCCAAAAATCCGTCCCTAAATGTCACATCCCTAAAAGTCCGTCCCCAAATGTCACATCCTCAAATGTCCGTCCCCAAACAGTCCGGCGCCTATTTCGCGACACTTGTTACCCAAAATTTTTTCTCCTTGATAAGTTCGACAGGCAGGCTAAACAACGATGTAATTTTTTGCAGCAGAACTTCTGCAAAAAATTCAAGAGTATCATATTGGGACCATCCCTTTTAGATTTAGGCTTAGGGTTAAGGATCGCCACAAGCACGGCACAAGCTGTGGTACGATGGCCCCACAAGCTATCGTACCAAATCATCGTGGTATCGTAAAATTAACGTAAAGGTACGATGAAATCGCCACAAGCTGTGGTACGACGCGGTACGATGGCATCGTACCAAATTGGTACGATAGCTTGTGGCGATTTCATCGTACCTTTACGTTAATTTTACGATGGCACGATGATTTGGTACGATAGCTTGTGCCGTTGCTTGTGGGGACACGATAGCTTGTGTCGACTCTAAGCTAGACAATTTAATATACCATGAGTACCACCAGCTCTTTTATTTCCAGAAAATATATTTTTTAAATTTTTATCTATTTTTTATTAAATAAAGCATAAATGTTTTCATGTTGTATGTTAATTCTTCATAAATGAGAAATTTTCTACAAAAATCTTTTTTAATCAGCCCAAAATTTAATAAGGTTTCTTGCATGAAAAGAAGTCTTATATAAAAGATTAGATTAGTAGGCAAGATACATTTGAAAGAAGCACATGAAAAAATCTTAATTAGAATACAGTCTTCTTTGATAAAATTTAAGAGGTGCTTCCTTGAACTCTCGAGCTTGAAAAGGCCATGTTTACCGTACTGATTAAGAAACACTCAAGAGATCAAATATTGCCTTAAATGGTTTGACAGCGCTCAACACTGAATTTATTTAGTGAGATTAACGCATGGGAAAATTTTTAAAAGTCATTTCGAGTCAAAATTCGGTTTCTAAAAAAATTCAAAACCTTATTCGAATCTTAAAAACCCGATTTTACAGGGTGATTTACATGAACCCGTACACTCGAATATTCTATTTTTTATCGATACTTTTCGATTTTTTTCATTCTATATATAAGAAGCATATTTACAGACAAAAAATGGCTGAAAGTCGACTTGCTATAATTAAACTTCGTGAAAAAGGCTTATCGATTAGGAAAATCTCAGAACTTCTTGATGTTTTTAGATATGTGGAGCAGAAGCTGTAGAACATTTAAAAAAAAATTTTCGATTCCGCTTAACCTTTGATGAGATAATCGAGTTTTTCTAAGAGCTACTTTTTGACGTTTTTAATGGTTTTCGTTTCAATAACACTTGTCGCAACTTTTTGCACAGTTTGGTCAGCCGTGTTAGACAGTGAAATCCTATAGTATATAAAAGTGGAGAAAATTCGGTCTTAATGTTGAATTGAACATTGAAGTTTAGTTTTTGGGATGCTTTATGGCTTCTGCAAGCTGTTGGAAATTAATTTTCAGAATTGAAAAAACTTATATAAAAATGTAGATTAATTTTGAAGTGAAATTAGGTCGGATACGATAGAATCCATATTATTTATCTACTCTTTAAAGAGGAAATGTGCGTGTGTGTGTCTGTGAGGACTAACTTTTTTCCTGTCCTATTTTTTACGGGATCTTGGTTAAACCGTTTAGAATAGTCCAAAAAAGTAGGTCCCGACTCTGGGCAAACTCATCCAAAAGGTATACTGAGCCCCCCCCCCCTTTGCTAGGGTCCAAAAATTGATTTTTCAAAAAGTGCTCCAAATCGTCTGATTTTTTGCACTGGGAGTTTTCGGGTATGGGGAACACGAATCCAAAGGAATTTTTCATTTTTGACATCAGGGAATGCCCTACGCGGCGGGGAATCTCAATAATTAGATTGTTTTTTCAAACGATCCAATTGTTGCACCAAAAAGTGCAGCTTGATATCGAAGAGCGCCGCAGGCGCTCCGAGTGCAGTCGGTAGCGGAGAACGCCGAAGGCTCTCCCAAGTGCAGATCGATAGCATAGAGCGCCACAGGCTCTCCAAAATGCAGTTCGGTAGCGGAGAGCACCGCAGGTGCGTCGGTCTAGAAACATACTTTACTTTTTTTGAAAAAATAGGGCCGTAGACGCGTTGGCCTAGGAACTTTTATTTATGAAGAATAAAAAGATGTTATTGTGTTTCACGATTTTTTGTTTCTTAATAGAAAGTTGGGCACAAAATTCAACGGTCAGTTTTTATACCCGTTTTATTAGAGATTCAAGAAAATTTGCAGGTAGCACCAGGAGGTATGCGACAATTAAAAGTCGCGCTTATGATGCCTGTCAACATGTCAGATGCCAGTGTAGAGTCAAATATTGGGTTTTACCGTTCCGCCGGCGCTGTTACAATCGCATTAGAACGAATTCAGCTGGAAAATCTTTTGCCGAACACGAATTTTACGTATGATTTAGAATTCGAGAAAAATTTCACGAATTTTTTCCAAATTAGAAAAAAATCGAAATTGTTTTTAATTTTAATAAGTTCGTATTTTGGCGACAAAATTTGGAAAAAACTGCAAAATCGATTTTTTTATATATCAAAATCACAGCTTTATATACGTCTATATCTTTCTAACTTTCGGGTATTATTATCCGAAAAATTATTTTAATTTAAAAAAAAGACATTTTAAGGGTAATTTTATGCAAGAAATCGATTGCGATCATTCTCGAAGCTTGAACATGCTTCCTTGATCCTGATTCAGGGAAATAATAGTGTGTATTGAAGCGAAAATAGAATGAAATTCTCTGAATTAGGGCCAGGAAAGCATTTTGAAGCTTCGAGAATGCGCGCAATCGATTATCGAATAAAATTACCCCTAGAAATGTAATATAAAAAAAAATCAATTTTTTTGAGAATAGTACTCGAAAGTTACCTTCCTCCCCTTTAAAGGACCAGTCCAGTAATTTACAACCATATACAAAATGATATATTTGGAAAGATCATGAAAAATGGAGCATTTTTTGTTTTACTACATGTTCTGAATCGTTGTAGTTTTCGAGATAATTGCGTTTGGAATTTGAATTTGTGTACAAACTATTCGTTGTAATACACAAACTTTTTTGAATTTTTTGCGGAAAAATCGATTTTTTAAATTTTCATAAAATGAACATTGTAGCAATTTTTTATAGCTAAATGAGGCGAACAAAATGACACCAAAATTATCTAATTTGAGCATTGTTTTGGGTTATTGAAACGAAAACATGAATCAGGATTTTCGTTTTAATAACCCAAAACAATGCTCAAATTGAATAATTTTGGTATCATTCTGTTCGTCTCATTTAGCTATAAAAAATTGCTACATTGTTCATTTTATGAAAATTGAAAAAATTGATGCAAAACTCGATTTTTCCGCAAAAAATTCAAAAAAGTTTGTGTATTACAACGAAGAGCTTGTAACAAATTCAAAATTTCAAGCACAATTATCTCGAAAACTACAACGATTCAGAACATGCTGTAAAAACAAAAAATGCCCCATTTTTCATGATCTTTCCGAATATATCATTTTTCATATGGTTGTAAATTACTGGACTGGTCCTTAAAAGATTTTTTAATTTCGATAAACAAAAATAGGTTTTGACATGGATAAAAGAAATTTTGATCTGAAATCAAAATCTGGAAAAAAATCGCTTTTTTTCAATTTTTGAGAAAAAACTGTAAAAATCTTTTCACAACCCTAGGCTTTTCATATAACCTTCGATTTAGTTTCGTGTGGTATTTCGACGAATGCGTGGGCTCATTAGGTAGTGGGTATACCGTAGAAGCTGCTTATGTTGATAAAGCAGATGTTTTAATCGGTCCTGCTTGTCCAACACGTAAATTGGAAAAAAGTTCTTTTCATTTCAATTTTCTTATTTAAGCTGTTATATATTCCGGAACTGTGGCAGCGTTTTATAACTTTCCCATTTTCATATGGGGTACCATCATGCCGTCAGATATTAATGATGGAACTCGATTTCCTACGCTCGCTTCTACTTCGGTTACAACTTTAAGGTTAACTTAAAGTATAGGATACAAAAAATTCGCTTTTTATAGTATTACACTTACGCTTATGGAATTCCTCATTCGTTTTCAATGGAACGAGTTTGCATTCATTTACGCCATTCGGCGCTCTGATTTAATACCTAAATGCAGCTATTTAGCGTCGGATATAGATGTACAGTTTGTTCAATAATTTACTATTTAAAAATTTTGCCAAAAATAAAGTTTTAATCCATTTCAGCCGCCCAATGGCTTATTCGAATGCCCCCATCAAGCCATTTTCTGGAAAAAATTTTTATTGAAAAGCGTCTAATTCCGAATTTTTAGCCCAAAAATGCTGAAAATTACGATTTTTTGAAATTTTTCTCATTTTCAAAACTTTGCCTAAAATCGAGTATAGGACGGATTGCTTCGATTGACGACAATCTTGAAAATTAGTAAGCTGTAGAATTTTTTACAAAAGGAATTATTAAAAAAGCTATTAAACACGCGGAGATATGATTTTTTGAAAATTATGCTTTTTCGATTTTTGCCTTACTTCCAAAAGAGTGCAAAAATCGAAAAAAGGCATAATTTTCAAAAAATCATATCTCTGCGAGTTTAAAATCTTTTTCAATAATTCCTTTTGTAAAAAATATCTCAGGATGCTAGCTTTCAGGATTGGTGAAATCCGTCCTATACTCAATTTTTGGCAAAATTTTTAAAATAATGAAAATTTCAAAAAATCGTAATTTTCAGTATTTTTGGGCTAAAAAATTGATTAGAAGCTTTTCCAATAAAATTTTTTTTAGAAAATGGCTTGGTGGGGGCGTTCGAATGAGCCATAGGGCGGCTGAAGTGGATATAACTCGATTTTTGGTGAATTTTTGAAATACTTTTTTGAATTAGTAAAAAAACTTATTCAAACAGGAGCGAAAGAAAGTAATGCATCACCATAAAACATCAAGGAATACAGAAAAAGTTCTCTAAAATCTCTGCTTTAGAATGCTGTTACCAATGAGGACAATATGACGATGACTTATAAGCGAAATATTGCCAACGATTCCTATGAGATTTTGAAAGAAAAGCTTGTCGGATTAAAAAAACTTGCCAGAAGTGAGTACAAATCATTATAGACTCAATTGTTAAAGGACCAGTCCAGCAATCATATTTTAAAAAATGATATATTCTGAAAGATCATGAAACATGGAGCATTTTTTGTTTTTACGGCATGTTCTAAATCGTTGTAGTTTTCGAGATAATTGTGCTTGAAATTTTGAATTTGTTACAAGCTCTTCGTTGTAATACACAAACTTTTTTGAATTTTTTGCGGAAAAATCGATTTTTGCATCAATTTTTTAAATTTTCATCAAATGAACATTGTAGCAATTTTTTATAGCTAAATGAGACGAACAAAATGACACCAAAATTATCCAATTTGAACATTGTTTTGGGTTATTGAAACGAAAATTCTAATTCATGTTTTTGTTTCAATAACCCAAAATAATGTTCAAATTGGATAATTTTGATGTCATTTTGTTCGTCTCATTTAGCTATAAAAAATTGCTACAATGTTCTTTATGAAAATTTAAAAAATTGATGCAAAACTCGATTTTTCCGCAAAAATTCAAAAAAATTTGTTTATTACAACGAAGAGCTTGTAACAAATTCCAAATTTCAAACGCAATTATCTCGAAAACTACAACGATTCAGAGCATACCATAAAAACAAAAAATGCTCCATTTTTCATGATCTTTCCGAATATATCATTTTTTTCATAGGATTGTAACTTACTGGAGTGGTCTTTTAACAACAACACAAAATTATAGTCATTCTCGTGTGTTTCGAGAGTCTAAGCGATCGACGCACGTTTATGATGGCTATGAGCGAGCTGGGCATGATAACGGACGATTATTTAGTGGTTTTCATAGAGACTGATCGAACGGGATTTTTTCCAAGTATATCAAGACATTTTTTAAATTAAAATTTTGATCGTTATTTAGGTGGCGGGGGCATGTGGGTAGACAGAAATGTTCCTCCTGATGGGAAAGACGATATCGCTTTGAAGGCTTTTGAAAACGCTATAATAGTATAAAGAAGGCTTAAGTCATTATAACCATACATTTTCAACCCCCTAACTGTCATCCCCATGACGCCGCAAAAGGGTCATCCAGAATGTAACGTAACTAAAAGGGAGAGGGAGGGATCTGAAAAAAATCACCAAAAATCATGGGGGAGGGGGAAGGGGTCAAAGAAAAGATTACGTAATATCTTCTGATGATGAAAAAATATCATCATATCGCATTTTCGCTCAACAATGTTGATCTTTGAAATGGCTCATATCGCATTTTAAAAACTGTCACCCCTCCTTATTAATGTATGATCATAACTTCTTAATCCTCTGTAACGAACTTTTTCATAATAAGCTTAAAAATACAAAATTTTAGTTAGATCTCCAACCCTACAACCTTTCTTTTGATACATTCAACCAAGAAGTCATCGCAAATATCGAGAAATGGCCTTTTTATTGCGTAGGTTGTATTGATAAATCATTGAATGTGAGTTTTCAAAAGTTTTTATAAGACTAAAGATCTTATATAGGCATCTTCGAGAGCCCCAAATCTAGCAGACACTTTTTACCTATATGCAAGTAGCTTGAACAAGACCATAGCACAATATGGCGAAAGTGCTAAGAATGACGGAACTACGATTTCTAATATGGCTAAAGGAGAATACAATGGTAAAAAATTTAAAGGACGAGTATAAATCGCGACAGGATCTCCGGCAAAAAAATTTTTTTCATGATTTTTTCAGAAATGACCCTTATAGGGGTAATTTTATGCGAAAAATCGATTGCGAGCATTCCCGAACCGTGAAAACGCTTCCTTGACCCTGATTCAGGGAAATAGATGTGTGTATTGAAGCGAAAATCGAAATTTTTGAAATTTCTCCCTCAAAATCATATTTCTGAAGGGTAATTTCATGCGGAGAATCGATTGCGCGCATTCCCGAACCTTGAAAACGCTTCCTTGACTCTGATTCAGGGAAGGAATCGGTGTATTGAAGCGAAAATCAAACATTTTCGGATTTTTATGAGAAAACCATCGACTCTTAGGTTTTTCTAGGCGAGGAATCGATTGCACGCATTCCCGAAGCGTGAAAATGCGTCCTTGACTCTGATTTAGGAAAAATGATGTGTGTATTGAAGTGAAAATCGAAAAATTTTGAAATTTCTCCCTTAGAATCATATTTCTGGGGGTAATTTCATGCTGAGAATCGATTTTCAATCGATTCCCCGCATAAAATTACCCCAAGAAACATAAAAATTACCCTTAGAAAAATAAATTTTCGGGTCCCAAAAATCCATTTTTTTTGGCTCACTCTGTACAGGATGTAGCAAAAAAAAACGCGAATTTTGCCAATTTTTGAGGTCATTTTTCGAAAAATTTTTTTCTAAAAACATCATTTCTAGGGGTAAAAATAGCTGAAAAACACGAATTTTGCTACACCCTGTATTAATTTCCCTGAATCAGGGTCAAGGAAGCACGCTTCGGGAATGCGTGCAATCGATTCCTCGCCTAGAAAAACCTAAGAGTCGATGGTTTTCTCATAAAAATCCGAAAATGTTTGATTTTCGCTTCAATACACCGATTCCTTCCCTGAATCAGAGTCAAGGAAGCGTTTTCAAGGTTCGGGAATGCGCGCAATCGATTCTCCGCATGAAATTACCCTTCAGAAATATGATTTTGAGGGAGAAATTTCAAAAATTTCGATTTTCGCTTCAATACACACATCTATTTCCCTGAATCAGGGTCAAGGAAGCGTTTTCACGGTTCGGGAATGCTCGCAATCGATTTTTCGCATAAAATTACCCCTATAAGGGTCATTTCTGAAAAAATCATGAAAAAAATTTTTTTGCCGGAGATCCTGTCGCGATTTATACTCGTCCTTTAA
>OZJO01028078.1:0-34188 GCA_900406225.1 Acrobeloides nanus | reverse complement strand
CCAGGCCATCCGGCCACCAGAGGTCGAAAATCGAACTTTCAAAACTTACTCCAAAAACGATCAGAAAGTGTTTTTCTGACCTAGAAACAGTTTTTTAAGTCAATTTAAAGTCTATTCGAGCAAAATAAAGTCGAATTGAGACCCCCGAAAGTTCGATTTTTCTAAAGAAAAATGGTGTCATTTTTGTGAGGCGTTTTTAACGATGAAGACAAGGTTTGAGGCAAAAGTTAATATACCATAATTTGCATCTTTTCACCCACTGTTAAATGCAACATGAGTTATTGAAAAAGCTTTTAACCAAAAAAGTTATGACCATTTCTTTGCATCCTAGTTTTGACCCCAAATACCACATTTTGGGCCCTATCTCCCCTAGGAGTGTCGATAGGAAAAATTTTTTGCAGTTTTTTATTACTCCCACTATGGGTAAAAAATTGGCATATGTTTGGGCGAAATCGAAGAAACCAAGTTGTGACCCCTTCCTTGTTAAACTTCGATAAAATTGCATTATCATCTTATGTTAAAACATGATTGGAGCTAAAAAATTTTCCTTGAAGGGTACCCCCATGATTTTTGTGTCATTTTTCTTCCCTCACCGAGCCCTATCAATTGGTATAGGCCGCGACGGAATTGGACTTAAGGTGACGGAGATAGCACAAATAGACAGACACACATAGCGCATTTAATGTTTTAGAATGTTGCACCATGAAGAATGGACGAATTAGTCTAGTGTATCCTTGATAACGACAAAGGTGCATACGATGTCCAAATAATTGACATTATAAAAACATACCAGGTTTGCTTAAACTGAACTGTGCACGGAATAACTGTATCATGTGGTACTCGTAATAATGCTAATATTTATTAAGGGGTTAGAGGGGAGGGGAAATATAGACCAAAAGAATAGAACAATTATCTAGGATCAAGACATAACTCTCTCGAGTGACGAAAGTTTCGCTCGCCATCGAGAAAGTCTCGGAAGGAAAGCTGTCCGGCTACGTCTCTTTTGAGTAGAAGAGGAAGCGACTTAAAATTAAAAGTATTTTAGATAAAAAATATTATAAAGTTATATTTGGGTCGCTACACGTGATTTTTCTTTTAACCCTTTTCCCGTGATTTTTGGTGATATTTTCTCAGATCCCTTCTTCTCAATCACATGACTTACTGGATGGTCCCTAAAATTCACTATTTTCCAACTTTTCTATAAGAAATCAATTTTTTCGATTAGAAAAAATTCTATTTGAGTGAGTATGGGGAAGGGCTAGCAAAAACATTTTGGGGGGAGGGTTCCTGTATTACTTGAAAGGGGGAAGAGGCAAAGATTTAATCCTTACTCCTCCCATGCCACTTATGCAAATGTAAAAAATAAATCGAAATTTAAAAAAAGAGTATTTAAAATCAATTCAACCACTGGCACACCTATTAAAATATGCCATAAGAAGAAAGCGATGGGACATCGAATTGTTGATAAGCATCGTTTTTTTCTTATATTGATTTTTTCATGCTCAACTGACGACTTTTTGTGAGTCCCTTCCGACATGTCTACGTGAAAAAGATAGTCTATTTGAGTGAGTGACTAATGATTTTTATGTCCAAATTTGTAAGATAGTAGTGAATCATTGTTTTTTATATAAAGAATACGTAAGACTTTATTAACGAAATAATAAGAATCAGTTTGTGACAGTGGCGTAATTACGGAGGGCTTTGGGATGCTCCCTCCATACCGGCCCGTTTTTTATAAACTCGATTTTTTTAAAGTACCATTTAAAAAAAAATTTGCAAATGGGCAAACTATTGAAAACACACGATTTTCGGGGGGGGGTGCCGAAAAAGTTTTGATTCCTCCGCCCTTATATCTAACCGAATGGGTTTGATTCAACAATTTGTTAATTAACCATCTTAATTGATTTTTTAAATAGAGCTTATGTTGAAATTCTAAAAAAATATCGCAACATTCCAGGGTGCGGCAGAATAAACCGGTCGCCTGAGAATGTTTATTTTATCTATTATATTGTTCATTCTTACATGCGATTCCATTAATTTTAAGTTTGATTCATCCAATCATTTTTAGCTAAAAAGAAAGGAATTAAGATCTGCGTTCATTAAAATGCACCAAAATGGAATTCCTATGCGAGAAATATCTAGGCTTCTTGATGTTCCAAAATCCACCGTTATCGATGATATTAAGCGCTTCGAAGAACCAATGAAGACTGTGAAGGAAGAGGCAGAAAAAGGGCTGTAAGAATCACAAAAAATCGTCAACGAATTCGAGTTGCTCAAGCGGAATCTAACAACCAAAAGATTATGAACATTCTCATTGATCGGTTTATTCTGCCTGTATAATACCAGAAGTGCTAAGTCTGCTGATTTTTCAGAAAAATGCTGATTTTGAGATGTCAAATCTGGCAAAAACCTGGCCAGTTTGACCCACTACTGCGGAAAAAATCAAAAAATTCCTTCAGATACGAGTTCTCCATGTCGAAAAACCCAAGAGTGCAAAAAATAGGCCAATTTGGAGTACTTTTTGAAGTCTCGCTTTTCCCCTTGGTTGTCCTAGGGAAAAATTGAAATTTTTTTCTCAAAATGTCTAAATAACGACTATTCCACCTATTTTTGACAATGGAAAAATATTGGTGATAGTTAATGTTGAAAATGCCTTTGGCAAAAAAGACGGTGTGCATGATTTGACGAACAGTTCTTTCAGTCTCTGAATTTGGCATTCCACTCTGCATTAACAGAAGCGAAAACTACGGCGCATTGATGAGAGACCACTTTTTCTTTTATCAAGCAAATTAGTTTAAGAAATTGTTTCTGATCAAAAATCTTGAAAATAGTGTCGAGATGCATTAAAGATCTTTTCTAGAATCATCAAAAATTTTCACCTCTATGGTTTCATTTTCGTACAATTCTGTTCTTAACTCCCTTTTAATTTATCCGAAGACTTGAAGCATCTCATTTAAACTAGTATCACATAATAAGGACTTGTCAAATACGAGTCTATATTTACACAAGTTATAAAAAGAGCGCTTATGAATCCATGCACATATGCCGCTTTCAACGATCTATATGTGCATGCCTTGAGGAGACGATTCTCGACATTAGGAGGGTCATAGCATGTACGTGCCATATTAGCGCTATATTCCACCATCCTTCTTTCCGTATACAACGCCTGTTTCCATGACGCCTACGTGTGCCGAGAGATGGAGCTCAGATGAACAGACATGCACCTGAGCGCGGTGAGTAGTGATGAAGACTAACGAGTGAGACGCACGATCAAGGCGTTCTTCCGACCTGGCTACTCGCGAGCTTATGCTTATATCTGCCTTTTACTATATATGGGAATTTTTTACGCTTTACGGACTTCACGCAATATTTGCATAAAGTATGTTGCATCAGAAGATTTATAGAGATGTCAGTAGTTTTTTTTGTGGAACAAATTGTTAATAGTTAATTTTAACTTAGCAATTTTTAAAGTATTTTTTTGTTATTTTTTATACTAAGGTCCATATGCGAAAATGGATAAAAATTTGATTTTTCTCCGGAAAATCCATCTTCGATGAGCTTTTCTTGGCGGAAAATCGAGCGCTCGCGAAAACGTTTACTGACCCTGATTCAGAGAAAAGTGTCAGTTTATTGAAGCGAAAATGAATTAAATTTTGAATTTTCTATGAATCAGCGACGCTACGCGTCGCTGCATGTTACAGCAACACTTCATGTTACAACACTTGCAGGGCTGCATCTTTATGCTACTAAACCAACACTGGGACCCGCTCCACGCGCCCCTTATGTGAGCGTGCTTCGCACGCTGTTAGTGTACCTTGTGAAAAATTTAAATGAACGGATTTTACACAAACGAATGAATTTTTTTGAAAAATCTTGGGCTAGGTGAGTCAAGAAAAGTTTTTTTTAGCCCCTGAAACTTTCGCCAATCCTCGGTAGGAAAAACTTTCTGTATACGCGGGGAAAAGTTTGTCTGCCTTGTTTTCTTGCTCGTTAGAGGTCCATTTTTGAGATAGTTTGTACACGTGTGATTGATACATGAAAATGCTTGCATGACCCTGATTCAGGGAAACTAAATTTTTGAGAAAATTGTATAAATTTTCCTTTTTTCCCCACTGTCTATGGTGAAAATTTTCACTTGTTTGCTTCGCGTGATATTTCTCAAGTATATCTACTCACATTTTTCATTTCTTATGGAACACTTGGCCAAAACAATTTACGTTTTTTGGTTTCCGGCTGCTTACGTCGACATCACTATATAGAGAGAGTTTGATGCCCCGGAGTGCGGCGCCACGTTGTCTCTTTTCTCTCTACCGGCTTCTTCTTAAATAATGTAAAGTCTCGGCTAACCTCGGCGGCGGTCAATCTTTGACAAAGTGGCAACCGGAAGGTATTAATGGGCATATTAGTTCTGGCTACTTGCTCCGTATGCATGTTTCTATGCATGAATGGTTAGGATTGTCGAAGTGCTGCAGACATTGGAAAACAAAGTGATTCTTGTTTTGAAGTTGAGGCTAATTTGCATTTTTTTCGAGTTGTTTTGATGAACTTTGGTCTAGTTTGTTGACTAAAAATAGCAACCAGTTTTATTTGTTTAACGCGAATACTTTGATGCCTTGAAGGTATGAACGGTGAAGTAGGATTGGCTATGGGGCACACATGTACTCGCACTGTAACAAACCACTTGATAAAACATAAGGTCCTTGTGCTAGCGCTTGCTCTCCCTCTCTGTGGCTACACTACTGATTCTGGGCAGGGAGACCAAGATGATTTTTTTCGATTTTTTAAAATTTTTTTCAAAAATTACCTTGGTCCCTTGTTTTTTCGCGATTAGATTCAAATTTTTTTAAATTTTTTAAACAGCCTCCCAAGAATTCATCCAAAAATAACACCATTTTCCGAATTTCTCAGAAATAAGCATCGTAAAAATTTTTGGAGTGAAATATGGCACATTGTTTTTAGGACCAAAATCCGTTAGTAGAGCGAGAGAGAGAGACGTTAGCCAGCCATTTTTACACAGTCCATAAATTTTCACATTTCGAACACATTTTCATTTTTATCGAATTGGCATTTCGCTGAAATTCCCGTCGAGCTATTCGTCTTATAAGACCAAAAAACCGAAATCCAATCCGATTGAATTATTAAGGCTGATTTTTTATTCCACTTGGCATTTTGCTTTCAAATTTTGAAAATTTGCTTTTTAATTTTCAAATTTTTTTCATTTTTTGAAGATTTTGAAAAGTGAAATTAAAAAATTTTCGTTGGTCAATAATTTTTTGAAACGAGACTTTCCATGACCTGTTTGATTTTTAGCGCGTTTTTATGTTTATGAGAAAATTGTGTTTATGAATCGAATCGCTGAAGCAAACAAATTTTCAAAGTAGTGCCACATGGTTTATTTTTGTTGAAAAAACGATCGGGTTTAAGCACATGTAGGACTATCAATAGCAGCTGAAATAAGGCTGCCGCCGATATTACTTGGTACTACTTTTTTGAGGTACCCAAAGAGGGTGGTATCAAACACTAATCTTATCATAGAAATTAAGGATAAAATTTTTAGATAAGGTTTATTATACCATAAATGCGACGCATGTATCCACCAATAAAACGCACTTTATCCCATGCCCATAGCCTTGGAGATAGGACATTTTGAATTTTGGGTGCTAGTGGTAAAAATAGACCCAACTTGGACCATGCCTATCTCCACAAGGTTACACTTTCGCTCTAGGACCCCGAACTAAAGTTGTTTCACTCACTTAACCCAATAACATTTCCAATATGGGTTTTGATAGATCGTCAAAAAATTTTTGTGCGCTAGGCATTGGACGAAAGCTCGGTTTTCTCAAATGCTATAGGTAATCTTTTTTTGAAAAAATTTTTTCTCCGATTTCGATGACTTTGGTGTCAATCGTCTTCTCTCATCGTCCCCTACAACTTTTGTTTTAGCTGTGGCAGTTTAGATCAAGCGTTCCCGAGATCGCCTGGAATCACAGACAAACAAATAGTACACGTTTAATGTAGTAGGATTTTGTTTTTTTGGTGATTTGATATTATTTTTTCACGCGGATGTGTTGACTCCTTTGATACGTTAGCAAAAAGGTGTAAAGACGTAACTACTTTGAAAGATATTACGTGTTTAGCATCACTTTACGTAAAATAGAGGCTTCTTCTTCTTTAACGTTATGCTGGAATTATCTATGAGAAAATATAAATCAATAACAAGGTGTTTAGTTTGAAGAATTTGTCCTTTTCGACATCATACCGGAAGTGAGCACTCATATTTTAGCTCTAAAATGATTAAAAGCTTAATAAAGTTGATTTTTTTCAAAAAGAAGATAAAAATTTCATTTGAATCACAAGTTTATGACTATAGCCGGTTTCTAATAAAAAGAAATCATCCATCCATTTGACTATTTCGTTCAAGACGTCGTTGATATAGGGTAGTAAATTTTTTTTCTCAAAATCCACTAACGTGTCAAAAATTCCAAAAAATTTATAATCAAGTGAGTATGAGAAATTTTTTGAGCCCGGTTTCGACAAAATCCGAAGAGGGGTGGAGGCAGGATTTTTGATAGTGGGTCTAAGGATTTTTGATAATGGGACTTTTAAAAGCCTGAAAAATTCATGAAAAAATAATTTGGAGGGGGACTATTATGTTTATATTTGTTGGCTTCGCTGCAACGGGGAGGGGGCACCTCCTATCCCCTGGCTACGCCCCTGGAGAGGGGGACGGTACAAGTTGAAAATGTTACTTGTAAGGTCTGAGACTTAAAATTATAACATTTCATAAATAAAAAAACTTATGATTAGTCATTTCTTATGTTTTAACATGTTTCTGAATCATTCCGCCTCTTATTTAACCTTTCATTTATAAAATTTTGTATAAAATTAGTCAATTTTAAAATAATAAACTAGTTTAAATGCAATTAGGCTACGTGGCTTAACCAAGGGGGCAGAGGGTATACATGGGCAGACCCCAGGTTTTTCACGTGGTGGAAGGGGGTTGTTGATCGGGTAAAGGATATAAAATGTGGGTCGAAAGGCAGACAAATTGAGGATTAATAATCGACAAGTAGGTTGCTTGAGCGCATATTTATTGTTGGAAAAAAAGAATTTTTTATATTTGTCAATCTTTTTTTTAGTCGTCAACTTTTTGACCCATCGGGAGGGGGACCAAATGAAGGTTGTGAGTTTTTTTGAAAATTCCACCTGGGGTGCTACTCATATATGGCAGAGGGCAGGGAGGGGGGTGGAATAGCCAACTCCAGTTCTAAAAAAATTATTTTTTCCCTTAGGGTTTTTTTCTGATTTTGAAAATTTTTGAAAAATGGACATTTTTTTCATTTTTGCCAATAAAAATGAAATTTTTACACCGAAAATCGTCAAAAAATGACTAACTTTGCTAGAAATTGCGTCCTTCGATTTTTTTCAATGGCAACTGGCTTCGGGCGGATCTCCTTCTCCCATTACAAAAGTCAATATTTCGAGGGTGTAGATTCGGCTAGAGGAGGGCACTTCTCTAACATCATAAGGGCTATCCTTATACAATTCTTGGACTGCCACATAAGAAGACCCTTATGATTTTTTCGGTTTTTCGGCTCTCGAGGGGAGGTGTATCTCTTATGCTCCCCTACCATATACCACTAAGTAGGGTGTTTGTATACGTGTGCAAAGTCAAGTTTTTATATGTTGAAAACACAATTTATTCATTTAAAAAAATATAAATTACCCCTACTTTTATGAAAAAAAGATAAGGCGGATATCCGGTTTAGCTGTATATAAACATATTTTATATCCAATTTCCGAGCTTTTTTTCTCTTTTTACTAAGCTCTATAAAATATTGGGCCTTCTTATTTCATTAATCTTTACTGCCTCATTTTTGTTCATTCTAATCACAGTGTTAACCTTCAAAGCTTTTAAGCTTTTAAATTTTGATGCGAGATTTTGAACCTCAAGAATGAGTGGGTATAAGCATGTCGAGGGCCAAAGCGTAGTTCGGTTCAAAGCCTTTNACCTTCAAAGCTTTTAAGCTTTTAAATTTTTATGCGAGATTTTGAACCTCAAGAATGAGTGGGTATAAGCATGTCGAGGGCCAAAGCGTAGTTCGGTTCAAAGCCTTTGTGAAACTCCTATTTTCCGCCCCATATCAACTTACAATCTGTTTTCCTAGCTCTTTTTACTACTCATCTTTTTTGTTCAAACATATGTAACGTTTAACATAAGGAACTAGGTTTAGAAAAAGTCTTTTTTGAATGAAATTAGTATCAGATTTATTATGGAGTTCGATGAAAGAAAATCAAAATTTTTGTTGGACGCAAACTTTCTGCTTTTATTTTTATGTCAAAAAAGAATTTCCCATTTCTAAACATGCCAGGAGTATTTTTGATTGTTATTTTTTTCTATTTTTAGAAAGTTGATGCCGAAAATGTAGCAAAATCTGAAAGTAATTACGGGTGGCTGGTGGAAAAGTCTATGTGTAAGGCCATCAATTTTAGACCTTCTTTTGATAAATAGTTATTATCCGGATAACTGCTTGTCACAAAATTTTTCTATAGAAGTCTTTGTACTCTTTGTGACGTAGCTTGCATTTTTTCTCCAATTGTATAGTAAAAGATTTTTCGAGATTTTTTAAATTTTTTAAAATTTAAAAAAAAATTCAACATTTAGCTAGACACATGGTTTTTTGAACACGTGGGAGGACTAGAAAGAACTAGAGTCTTGTCAGTTTCTTTTCATATTTTTTTCTAGGCACTTTTTAAAAATTAAAAAAAAAGAAAAATTTGATATTTTTTAATCCTAAATGTCATATAGCAGAATTAATTTTGGGACTAATATTTTTCAAAGATTTTTTTGTTTTAATTTTAAAAAGCTGTCTCTTCAAATCTCATCAAGTAGTCTTTATGATCTGAAACATTTTAGCGAAACCTGGGCAACTTATTTTTATCCGAAAAATTGTAAATTTTTTATGAGACTTATTTAAAAAAATTGTCTCATGATTTTTAAAAGGAGACTAATAGGTTTTTTTCTTCTACTCTAGGCGAAATGATTTCGTGCTCTTTTTTGATTTTTTCGTCTTAGAGATTTAAATTGGCATATATTGTACTTATTTATTCCGCGCAGTTGTGATTTTTATGCGATTTTTTATTAGCTCTCTAGCTGTGTTTTCTACATATGGCATTAATATATTTCAGGCATTAGCCAAGACTATATATTTTTCCTCCGTCCGTAATTTTCCTATCCCATCCAGTCGGCTTTTATGAATCCATTCTCCTGATTGATTGCTACAACTTTCTGCTCTCTTCTTTTCTCCCTTATTTTTTACCTCAACAAAAATTAATCCATATTAGTAGCTAGCCAAGAACGGATTTGTGTATGAGAATTTTTTATTGGTGTAATCCTGGCGCACTATTCAAGTTTCGAGAGCTTCACTTCAACCGCATANAGCCAAGAACGGATTTGTGTATGAGAATTTTTTATTGGTGTAATCCTGGCGCACTATTCAAGTTTCGAGAGCTTCACTTCAACCGCATACAATCAGATCGTGGAGGTAACTTTTTTTGGCCGGGATCGAACCCCTGTCGCCCGTATAGAACAAAGAATTTTACCACTGAACCAACAAAACTTATATACAGAAGAACCTATAAAATGAGTTAATTTTTGTGTAAATTCAATGTTTTTTTCATAAAAAATTTGAAAAAATCAAAAATTCTTTCCTGTCTCTATTTAGTTTCATGTCTATTTAGTCCACATTAAAAAATCACGAGAGCCCATGATTTTCTCGTCACAGAATACAATTTTTCAGACTTTCACACCGAAACACAGAGGTTCCCATAAGTTCGTCTTGAAATTTTTTACTCTAACAAAATGTGCATTATACAAAACGTTTTCCTCATTTTTTGTTTTAGGAAAATCTTGATGATTCTGAGAAAGTGCGATGGTCGTTGCGAAAAGAGGCTTGGTCGCTCCACAAAACACCTTTCTTGAAAATGTTATACGTCGTTGCAATAATACAGGTTCAGCTTTAGCTTATATAAAAAAATTATATAAGGAACTTTCTAGACCAAAAATTAAATAATAGATCAAAATTGTCACATGGTTTAAAATCTTGAGACAAGTGTGTCAACATGTCACTTTTTTTACTTCTCAGATTTCTTTATTTTTTATTCACAAGGGAAACAAAAGGACATGCTTTTTTATGAATGAAAGCGTGAGCACAAATCACTTTTTAACAGTGATGGCCCAAACCGAAAAAATCGTTCGGTTCCGGTCCCATCCAGGAGGGGAACAAGTAGGTGGTACCACCCACCACCCAACCGGGTGGTACCACCAATGGATAGGTGGATGATACCACCCAGGATGGGTTAGTGGTACCACCTTTTCGCCCTCTGGTCCCACCCAAAAATTTTTTTGCGATTCCAGTTACACATCAAGAACCGGATTTTTCAATCAATTCTCGATTTTCCCTATGAAATATCAATAAAAATTTGAAAAAAATTAAAAAATACACTTTTTAGACTGCGTCTTTATTTTGGCAAATGCTCAGATCATCGACTACCCTATCGTTTATTGCAACGATGGGTTTTCAAAGATGGTCGGCTATTCTCGAGCGGAAATTATGCAAAAACCTTGCTCGTAAGTTTTACTGCATAAAGAGCGTAGAGCCGCTCGGTCTCCAGTTTATTTGTGAAAAATCAACAAATCGATTTTAGCCTATCTTTTATGTATGGAGAGCATACTGAGCAAGGTTCAATCCAAAAAATGCAGTATGCATTGGAAAACTCGCGGCCTGAACAAATGGAAATCGGTTTGTGCAAAAAGAACAGTAAGTTGAGAGCTATTACACAATAGGGGGAGGGGGGCACCTACGTGAAAAAATTTTCAAAAATTTTTCTGAAAATGACCCCTCTGGGGGTAAAACATGCGGGGAATCCGAATTTGACATTTTCAAAGTGAAAAAACGCTTCCCTGATTTAGGGAAGACCTATGTATTGAAGCGAAAAGTCGCAAAAATCAAATTTGTGTGACTTTTTACTTCAATACATAGGTCTTCTCTGAACCAGGGAAGCGTTTTTTCGTTTCGAAATTGTCAAATTCGGATTCCTCGCATTTTTTACCCCCTGAGGTGTCATTTCTAGAAATTTTTGAAAATTTTTTAACGTGGGTAAAAAAATTTCTTCTCATTCTACTTATAAAGAAAATATTTGTCATTTTTGCCACTGTTTAGAGACGCAGATCTGGCTGGTAGTCAACATAGCTCCAATAAAAGATGATAAAAATCGGGTCGTTTTATATTTATGTCAGTTCAAAGATATCACACCTCTCAAACAACCTTTCAATGATGATGCAAACAAAAGTGAGGCGTTGATTTAAAATTTTTGTGTTACCCCTGAAAAATTTAGTGTTGGGTCTTTCAAGAATTTTGCAAATCGCCAGAATCGCCAAAAGCAGACAGCAATTCAATCAAATTGAGACGAAAGATTTACACAAAAGTTCTGCCTCGGTGTCTTCGAATTTTAACCAGGTAGTTTTTACAAAAATTGAAAAAATTTTGATAAAAATTTTTGATTTTTTGAGTTACTAAAAAAATAGTTCCTGATTAAAAATTCATTCAAAAAATTTGGAATATATATCAAATTGTTGCCTAGGAACAACAATTGTATTAGTCAAATTTTCGAAATTTTTTTGAAAAATTGAAATTTGGTGCTACAATCAAACCCCTTTAAGCTGACCCCCGTATAAGCGGACCCCCGCCCCAAATCAGCGTTAAAAGTGGCAATTACAGCTTATAGTAGAAATATCATAATCTGAAATCACATAAAATTAGTAATTACAGATTATGATATTGAAAAATGTAAATCTTGGAATATGATATTGAATTTTTGACAAAACATGTAACATCTTTTTTTGAAAACATGTAACATATTCCCATTATCATAATTTGTAATTGCATAAATATTGCAATTACAAATTATAGTAAAAATATCATAATCTGAAATCACATAAAATTAGTAATTACAGATTATGATATTGAAAAATATCATAATTTTTATTGAAAACCCCATATAAGCTGCCCCCCCTAAAATCCTTTAAGTTGACCCCCCCCCCCGAGGGGGTCAGCTTAAAGAGGTTTGACTGTATCTTGAAGCCTTTTTTTATTTTTGATTAAAGATCTAGACCAATTTGAGCAAAGAACTCAAAATGATCGAAAATCTTCTTTTTGATACCCCAAGAAATTTTTTGAAAAATTTTAAAACTTCTTAAAATATTATTCTGTCTATTCACCAGCAGTTGATGAATCTGGGTGGAGATATGCTGCCTCAATATCGACAAGAAACCCCAAAAACTTCACCACATATCATCCTACACTACTCGACTTTCAAAACCGTCTGGGATTGGTCGATTTTGGCATTAACTTTTTACACTGCTTTTATGGTAAAAAAATTGAATTTTTTCTTTAATTTTGGAGTCGCAAAATTTATAGGTACCTTATAATATTGCCTTCAAAAATAGAGACGGGCCTCCTAGAGGCTATATTGATTATGTTGCATTAGTGGATTCTATTGTTGATGTGATATTTTTTGCGGATATTTTGTTAAATTTTCATACGACCTTTGTTGGGCCTGGTGGAGAGGTAAAAATTATGAAAAAATGTTTTTTAATTAATTTTTATGTTGATTAAAATTTCAAAAATAAAAAAATGATTTTTTTGTGAAAAATGTTTTTTTCATCAAAACATGTCACATATTTTAAATATATGACACATGTTCCCATCACTAAAATCTCTAATTGCCAAAAATTTGAGATTATAAATTATGATAGTTGTATCATATTTTGTAATTGCATTAATTATGCAATTACACGTTATGATATTTTTATAATAATTTGTGATAGCATAAGTATGGTAATTAAAAATTATGATAATGGGAAAATGTGTCATATTTTTGAAAGATGTTACATGTTTGCGTGTTTTTTTTGCAGAATTTTCTTGACTTTTTATTACAGAGTGAACCTTTTGCGTTTTTTGTGAAAAACTTTCAAAAATCACATATAAGGGGTGTTTTCATGCGATTTTTGAAAAAAAAATATTTGAAAACTTTTCGCCAAAATAGCTCAAAAGTACAGTTTTTTTGCTCACCCTGTATTATTTTTTAAGACAAACATCTGAAAATATGAAAATTTGGCAAAATCAAAAAATTTTATTTTTTCAGGTCGTAATAGATCCAGCTGTGATAAGAAAAAATTATTTCAAATCTTGGTTTGTGATAGACCTATTATCTTGTTTACCATATGATATTTTTTACATGTTTAAACATGACGATGAGGTAAATGACGAGGTCTCATAGACACCTCCGAAATTTATGACAATTTCGCAAAATTTTAGCGAATAGGCTCGTTATTCAGTGCGCTCAAAGTGGTGCGACTTCTTCGGCTAGGCCGAGTAGCTAGGAAATTGGACAACTACCTCGAGTACGGCGCCGCGACGCTGTTGCTCTTATTGTGTGCCTATGTTCTTGTTGCCCATTGGATGGCCTGTATTTGGTACTCCATTGGAGAATACGAACTTAAACTAAGGGTTGGAGTAATTATTTAACAACCTCATATAAATGACAATCTACTGACCCCTCTCCCCCCAAAAAAGGATGACTAACACTTTGGAAAATTCTTTTCTTGTATTCTCCCCCTCTCAAAATTGTAAAGAAAATATGTAAAACCAAAAATTGTAAATTTTTAGGTAATGGACCAGTCACTGCCCGATAATTGGCTTATAACTTTATCGAATACACTAAAATCCCCGTATAATTTTACAGCATCTGAAAGGCATAAATTAGTCGGTGGGCCAGATAAGACTTCTACCTATGTGTCATGTAAGAGCTTTGTACAAAATTTTAAAAATTAAAAACTTTTTAAGCACTTTATTTTACAATGAGTTGTATGTCGACAGTGGGTTTTGGAAACATCGCATCAAATACAACGAGTGAAAAATTATTTGGTGTGTGCATTATGATAATTTCGGCTTTGCTGTATGCGGCTATTTTTGGCCACATGACGACTATAATACAACAAATGACCTCGGCTACAGTCAGGTATAGTGTTAAAAAATTTCTTGATTTTTTACTTTGGCAGAAGAAATTTTTAAAAATTATACAACACTTTAAAAATGATAAATTTCATCATTTTTGACGTAGGCTGAAAAAATTTAGGAGGAAAGATGTGACATTTCCCATTACTATAATTCCTAATCAATAAAAATAAGATATTAGAAATTATGATAGTTTTATCATAATTTGTATTCGCTTAATTTAACTGATTAGAAATTATGATAGTTTTATCATAATTTATAATTCCGTTAATTTTGTGCTTAAAAATTATAGTAATGGGAATATGTAACATTTTTGTTGAATAGTCGTTTAACAGCAATAGAACAAAATTAACCATACTTTTGTGCTCGAATGCGCAAAAAAAGGAAAAACAAGAAAAATTTGAAGCTATTGTAGATCAGGGGTGTCACCCCAGTGTCAAAAATCGAAAATTTTTTTTCTAAAATTTAAAAAAAGACATATTTAGGGGTAATTTTATGCGAAAAATCGATTGCGCGCATTCCCCAAAGCGTGAAAACCTTTGTTTGATCCTTAAAAATTGAAAAATACGTATTTTTACCCTTTTTTGATGAGGGCGAATTCTCCTATGAATGCCACTTGTAAACTGATAAATTGAAAGAAATCTTCCTTTACTTTTTCATAAATCAATTTTTTAGATACCATGAGATGATAAGTAACGTCAGAGAGTTCATAAAACTCCAAGAAGTTCCTAGAGAACTATCGGAAAGGGTCATGGACTATGTGGTTTCAACTTGGGCTATGTCAAAGGGTATAGATACCCACAAAGTGTTGGGCTACTGTCCAAAGGACATGAAGGCCGACATATGTGTACACTTGAATCGAAAAGTCTTTAATGAACATTCATGTTTTCGACTTGCTTCAGACGGGTGTCTACGGGCCTTGGCAATGTATTTAGAAGTGAATTTTTATATCATCACCAAATTCATAACCTTAAAAATTTTAGAGCAACCACGCAGCACCAGGTGATCTACTCTACCATACAGGCGAATCAGTAGATGCCTTATGGTTCGTGGTATCCGGCTCATTAGAGGTCATACAAGATGATGAAGTGGTCGCAATTTTGGGTAGAGGAGATGTTTTTGGCGATGAATTTTGGAGACAACAAAAAACCGGCCAGTCAGCTGCAAATGTTCGTGCCTTGACCTATACCGACTTACATATGATCAAGAAAGATAAGCTCATGGAGGTGCTCACCTTTTATAAGGCTTTTGCCAATAGTTTTGCTAGAAATTTAGTGTTAACGTACAATTTGACAAGCAGGGTAAGTTCGCAAAAACATTAATATGAAATTTTAAAAATGAATAATTTTCAGCTAAAATTCCGAAAGGTGATGGATGTAAAACGTGAAAAAGAGCTCAATGAAAGGAGGAAAAATGAAAAATTGGAAATCGGTGAAGATCACCCTATAAGAAAATTGTTGCTAAGGATGCGTGAAAGACATGGTTCAAAAATTGCACCCTCGCCTATGCAAGATATCGAAAGGGTATGGTAAAATGAAAAAAAAATGAATTTTTAAAAAATTTTGATTTCTAGTCATTTTTTCAAAATTGAGAAAAAAATTTTTTTTGATTTAAAAAATCACAAAATTCAATTTTTACGAAAAAATAAAAACAATCAAAATGTTCATTATCATAATCAAATATAGCAAGAAAATACACTATTAAAATTATGATCTTTCTATCATAATTTATAAGCGCTTTAAAATTGTAATCACACGTTATGATATTTTTATCATAATGTATAAGCGTTTTAACATTGTAATCACACGTTATGATAGAATTATCATATTTCACAATAACATTATTTTTGCTATTTTAAATTATGATAATGGGAACATGCTGCATGTTTTCAAAACAATTTTGAGCAAAAATACATATTTTGCCTTTTTCTTCAAATTTTAGTCATTTTTGTAAAAATACAATTTTTAATACTTCATATTTGTTTCAACTCTCTTTTTAGGGCCTTAATATATCCGACGTATCTCGTGCTACCTCAATCCGATCGCTGATGGTCGACGAAACACAGCCTATGATGAATAGAGTTTCTATGAATAGGACGCCTAGCCAAAGAAGAGCAAGATCACCTCTGTTAAGGATAAGAACGCTAGATTCCAATGTAGACGATGATGAGAGCAGACGGGTCTCGGCTAGAAGTTATGGAAGTGGGGCTAATTTAATGCCAGAAAGGCCATCACTTTTTACTCAGGATATGAATATGGTAGGTTAAAAATATGATGGAGACATGAGTAACTAGGTGTCAGGGACCAGACGATTTAGAAGTGGTCAATTAAGAAAACAATTTTTGAAAAAAAATTTTGTGTTAAAATTAGAATGAGATGAACATGACAGAGGTGTCGAGTAAATTATTTACAATTTTATTTTTAGGAAAACATCAGAAACGTATTGGATAATGTCCAAGAAAGGCTATCCACAGTTGATAAACTTGAATATCGACTGGCCAACATAGAAAGGTTGCTCATGGGTTTGTACCAACGACCAGGCGGAGGTAAATTTTCAACAAAAAACTCTAAAAAATTTCTGACGTCAAAAAAGCTTTTCCGTAAAAAAACTCGTGGTTTTCAAGTGTTTTTATGCGTTTTTTCAAAAGATGAGAAAATGAAAAATTCTCGTGGTAAAAGACCATCCAAACAGAGCACTCAACTCATTACAATTTATGGTGCACATTTGAAAAATGGCACCACTTAATTTTCACGCCGCGAAAAAATGGATTTTAATGTGATTCAGAATGGGAAATAGTCGGTTTAAATTAGCATGTTTTTCGGGAGAAAACCACAAAATTTTTAGGGATATGAAAAATTCGAAAAAAAAAAAAAATATTTTAAAAAATCAAAATTTAAACAAATTTCATAGAAAAACGCAAAATTTTTATATTTACAAAGCATGGAAAAATATGCAACATGTTCCCATTATCATAATCAAAAATATCACAAAAATGCGTTATCACAATATATGATATTTCTATCATAATTTATAACCGCTGTAATATGAACTTGCAAGTTATGATAGAATGATCATATTTTGTAATAGCATGATTTTTGTTATTTTGAAATATGATATTTCTATCATAATTTATAATCGCTTTTTTTAAAATGAAATTGAAAATTATGATAGAATTATCATATTTTATAATAACATGATTTTTGTTATTTTGAATTATAGTAATGGGAATATGCCACATGTTTTGAAAAAGTTATAAAAAAATCCGAATTTTACGTAAAACAAGGAATTTCTTTTTTTAAAACTTTTCTGATCATTTTGTCTATTGATGAAAATTATGTACTTTTAATATTACAGGGTAAGCCAAAAAAATCGTACTTTTGCGTTTTTATCATGTTTTTTCGATTCGAAAATTTTTTTCAAAAATCCTAAAAATGACCTCTATAGGGATAATTTTATGCGGGAAATCGATTGCACGCATTCCCGAAGCTTGAAAATGCTTCCCGGATCCTGATTCAGGAAAGTAAGTATGTAAATTTGTATTTTTAGCTATATACACACTTACTTTCCTGAATCAAGATCTGGGAAGCATTTTCAAGCTTCAGGAATGATTGCAATAGATTCGCCGCATAAAATTATCCCTAGATGGGCATTTTTAGAATTTTTGAAAAAAATTTTGAGTCGCAAAAACATGAAAAAATCGCTCAAATTCCAATTTTTTGATACACTCTGTAGTCGTTTTTCATAAAATGTGCACTTTTAAAAATTCTTTTTTGTTCATTTTTATATAGCCATTTTATATATTTTCTTTAAAAAATTAATGTCTTATTCAAAATTTTTCATCTCTATGGAAGCTTTAAAAAACATATTATTTTTCATTTATTCTATAAAAATGAGATTTGGCGATTTTTCTGACACGATAGCATATTAAAAATTTAACATTCTAAGACATGCATATTTAATGCTAAAATGAAGGAAAATCTTGATGTTCTTGGGAAACGAAAACTAGCCATTTTTAGAGATTGTTTTTAGCGGAAAAATAGGGATGTGAAAAAATTGTTGAACATCTAAAAAATTAACTCATTTTTTAGAAGAAATTGAATTTGTTTAAAAAAAGGTAAGATGAGTGAAAAAAGTTTTAAAAAATTGATTTTTTAAAGGGGGTAAACTTTGCAGAAGCATCTTCCAAAAAATTTTTCCTTGAATGTGTGTAAAAATGACTTTTCTAGGGGTAATTTTATGTAAGAAATTGATTGCGCGCATCCCCCGAAGCATGAAAATGCTTCCTTGATCTTTCTTTAGTGAAAAATTTTGCTTTCAAGAAGATGATGTTTTTATATTAAAAAACCAAATTTTTCATGGATGAGGGTCAGGGAAGCATTTTCACGCTTCGGGGATGCGCACAATCAATTTCTCGCATAAAATTACCCCTAGAAAAGTCATTTTTGCACAAATCCAAGAAAAAATTTTTTCGGAGATACTGTTGCAATTTTACCCCTCAAAAAAATTTTTTCGGAGATACTGCTGCAAAGTTTACTCCCTCTCCTTTAATAAATTTTACAATTATAACACTTTATGCATAGGTGGGAAGTGGAAGGTCATCGCTCCTTCAAAATAAGAAATTGGATTAACCATCTTTCAAAAACGTCCATTTTTATCATTTTTTGCATAAAAATGACACCCAACCCATCTATATTTGTGTGTAATAACTTTTTAAGTACTAAATGCATGCTGTATAAACCCAGATTAACCCTCTTTCCATTTTTATAAACATTAAAAATTTTTTTTAATATTTTCAATTTTTTAGCCCTAACTCCATCCACAATTCCATTTGATACCGGTTCTTATCATGGCGATGTCAGTCCCTTTCATATGCCACATCTCCCTGGGACACAACCTGATATACCTCAACATCGACCTGTACCTCCACTACATTTGAGCATCGAATCGTTGACAAACTACGCGGATGATGAAGAAACATTGGATAGGAAAACAAGTATTCCCGGAGGACCGTCAGTGCCTGCAATACATATCGAACAGGATACTGATACATCAGGAAGAGGGTATCTAAGTGCTCCAAATAGGCAGAGGATATGAAATTATTTTATATTCTGAAAAGACTTTATCCAGTACTCAATTTTATAAATGAGTCAAAAAATATCCTCACCAAGTGTCGGTGTTATTTCAAAGAACAAAAAATACCCCCCTCCAAAGTACAAGATGGCCCAATAAAAAGTGGCTTTTTGTGATTTTTTGGGTCCCGGTTTATAAGGATTTTCTCATAGCAAAAAATTTTTTACAAAAAGTGATGTTCTACAAAGTTGTTCTTGAGATCACGATGGTCAACTTTGTAGAACATCACTTTTTGTGAAGAAATTTCTGTTATGAAGAAAAACCGTATGAACTGGGTCCTAAAATCGCAAAAGCCACTTTTTTATGGGCCACCCTCAAAAATTTTAGGAAAATTTTTTAATGACACCCTTTGTTACTGGATAAAGATAGAGGTCCAAAAAGTTGATTTAGTATAGTCCGTTTCAGCGAGAGAGAAAATGAGATGCTGCTCATATAGCTTAGTGGATAAGTAAGGTGACCGTCCGATCTAGCAAGTTAAGCAACGTTGGGCCCGCAGGGTCAAAATTTTAGAATTTCAAAAAAAGTTTTGATTTTTATGTAAAAAATTTTTGCCCTTGAAAATCAAAAGTTTTGACCTGCGGGAGATCGAACCTACGGGCCCAATGTTGCTTAACTTGCCAGATCGGACGTCCGCTTTATTTATCCAATGAGCTATGTGAGCAGCGCTTTTTATTTTCTATCTCGCTGAAACGGACTATAACATCTGTTTATCAACGAGCCAAATTCGAATGTAAACTAGACAATTGAACAGATGTTGAACTTGATAAAAAATTTGAAAAACTTTTTTTATTCTGTGTAATTTTTTCATGCTCATTTTGTATGCTTAAACAAATTTTTGGTTCAAAATTTTCTTCTATCCCTCGATAATTATGCATTTTTGTTATATTTTCTGAAGATCTCGAATTACAGGTTGATTAAAAAAAAGAGAATTTTGCGATTTTTTAAAAATTTTCAAACTTTTTAATGTTCACCAAAATAATGGTTTTCTATGCGTGCATTGCCGAACCTTGAAAACGCTTCCCTGATTCAAAGAAGAGGCATGTGTATTGAAGCGAAAATAGGCTAATTCGGGGTCAGGAAAGCGTTTTCAAGATTCGGCAATGCGCACAATCGATTTCTCGCATAGAAAACCCCCTATATGGTTATTTTGGTGAAAATTAAACAGCTTGAAAGATGTTGAAAAATCGCAAAATTACATTTTTTAAAATCACCCTTTATATATTTTGCCATATTTTTATACATATGATATGTATTTTTAAAAAGATAAAGTTTTATTGTGATACAAAAATTTGAATTAGCACAAAAAAGTTCCATTTTGGCATTTTCTATGAATTTTGGACCTAAAATTTTCCCCCCTAAAAATGGCCTTAATAGCAATAATTTGATGCGGGGAATCAATTGCGCGCATTCCCGACTTGTGAACATGCTTCCTCGACCCTGATTCAAGGAAAAAATTAGGTTTTTGAAGCGAAATTGTCATTTTTGCATTTTTTCTCCTGAATCAGGGTCAGGCAAGCGTTTTCGAGCTTTGGGAATGATTGCAATCAATTCCCCGCATTGAATTACCATGGTCATTTTAGGAAAAATGTTTGGATCCGCAATTCATAAAAGAATGATACTTTTTTTCGCCATCATGTATATACAACTTTTCTGTTATTATGTATACACGGTTTTTATTAAGGCTATTTTTATTATCCAATAGCTCTGATGGCACCACCAGCTAGGGTTCCAAACTCGGTCTCCAGTTTATAAATAGAAGTTTTAACGCTGCCCTCATGCGTTCTTGTGGTTAAGTGGGTAGTGAGCTACTCGCATCAATGTATTCACACAGCAGGGTCCGGATTCGATCCCCATACCCCTGATGCTTAGAGAATATTCCTGTGTGACTAAAACGAAACCTACCGCTGTACGTCCTAGTTCCTCCCTCTTAGGCTCTTGGGCACCAGTCACTATCCTCGGAACTTGGGAAAGTCAGCCTTCTCGAGGGAATAGGCCACATAAGTAATATATAACTCCATCCGCTCTCTCATGAGAGGTCGTATTTTTAAAACTTTATTGTAACACTTTAAAAAGCAAAAATATGAATTATATACAAATTTTAAGTTATCATTTATCACATGTTTTTTGACTGTGATCGTTTTTATCCAGCGATAGCGCCGATGGCACCACCAGCTAGGGCTCCAATTGCCGCTCCTTTTAAGAGTCCAGGTTTTGGTGCTCGACGTCTTCTAAAAATTTCAAACTAAACATTTTCAAACAAAAGTATACCTTTGCAAGCGTTCATTCGAGTTTCTAATTGACTCTTCTGCTGATCCTTGAAAATGTTGAGCTGCAACTGCATCTCTAGATGGAATAACCGCTAGACTCGCCGATAAACACAAGAGTAGACAAAAACTTATTAGGAGACAATATCGCATGATAGTAACTTGAGTTTCGTACTAAAAATACCCAAATTGTCCATAGTTATATAGTTTACTGAATTGTTGATATGGTTCATGAACGTTTGAAACAAGTTTTTAATTGTTTTTGTTTACTAACATAGTTACTAAAAATGGAACACTCCAAACTTGATCCTTTCAAATTTTTTCTAGTTTTGTTCAATAGTCCGTTTCAGCTGGAGTGCAAAAAAAGTTGTCTCGCCATAGCAAAGTGTATAAAGAAGTCGCCCGTCCGATATGGCAAGTTAAGCAATGTTGTGCCTCATGCGAGCTCCAAATCGACTTTTGACTCAATTTTTAACATTTTTCAAAAATTTTCGAATAAAAAAATCAATTTTTGAAAAAATCGTTAAAAAAATTACGTCCCCCCTTATCACCCCCTAATTGGTCATTCACCCACTCTCTCTCCATGCAAGTGTCCTCCCCCTACTGGATATGTATGTTGTGCCTACAGAAGCTAAATTTGCTCAGAAATTACAATTTTTGGAAAAAATATATAAATTTAAACAATTTTCGGTAAAAAATTTGGAATAAGAAAAATTCAGGCCGGCCTAAAAAATACCGGTCTGGTCTGGGTCGCCAAAAATTGAGCGTCCGGAGGGGCAGGTCAGGCCAAAATCGAATTTTGGTCAGGAAATAAAAATTTTGGCCAAAAATCGAATTTTGGTTAAAAATTGAATTTTGAACAAAAAATCGAGTTTTGTTCAAAAATTGAATTTTGAACAAAAAATCGAATTTTGGCCAGGAAATAAATTTTGATCAAAAATCGAATTTTGGTCAAAAAATTTTGGAAATAAGTGTCGGCTACTGCAAAGTTGGGTAACAACGGTCAATATGCCCTAAAAATGGAACTCATTCCAGCTGTGTCCGGCCTAGTCTAGGCCAGGCTTGTCCTCGAACCTGCACACCTCTAATAGCTACGAAATTTCAAAAATTTAAGAATCAAGTCGGATATTGAACAAAACTAGTTAGATTAAAAAAATTTTGGTAGTTGATAGTGTTCCTTGTAAGAAATGAGCACGGTGTTTTTTACAAGTATAAGGATTTATTGTAACACTTAAAAGAAGAAAAAACATTAATTATATTACACATCTTATATTAATAATAACATTATTCATGATTTTTTACAATGGCCATTCTTATCCATGATGTTTAGTTAGCCATCCAATGGCACCACCGGCTAGGGCTCCAATTGCCGCTCCTTTTAAGATTCCAGGTTTTGGTGCTCGGCGTCGTCTAAAAATTAAAAAAAATAAAAATTTAACCATATTCATTTTTTAAACAAAGGTATACCTCTGAGAAGGCCCATTAGGGCTCGCAAATGATCCTTCTGATTCTCCTCGAACACCATTAACGCTTCGCTTTGATAATAAAACTTCACCTGCTGGTTCTTTTCCTGATCTTGGAATAGCAGCTAGACTTGCTGATAAGCACAAAAATAGGCAAAAACTTATTATAAGAAAATGTCTCATGTTTCCGTCAACAACTTGAGTATTGGACTAAAAATAACAAACTTGTCTGTACATATATAGTTTTTGATTAATTGTTGTTGTTATGGTCCATGAGTATTGAGAACAAGTTTAACTGTTTTTGTTTCTAAGAAAGTGACGTTCGATTAATCAGCAACCTTTTAAAAACAAAAGTGCACATCATGCAACGGTGATGGGGTTGTTATTGAAAATAACTTTGAACTGAAGTAAGTTTATATCGCCTAGTTTCATTCAAAAATTATGTGGCGTACACAAAGTCAATGGTGTTGTATACGACACCAAAATGATGTTCCCCGTAACACTACTGGTGTCATAAAACCAACAAACTGATTTTGGTGTTAATCCCTTATTAACACCATTTTGATGTTGATAAGGCTTGATTAACACCAAATTGGTGTTCTGTCTGACACCAATTTTGGTGTTAATTCGAATAACACCATTTGAATGAATAGTATAATTTCCTCTTCTTTTTTTGGAGCTCGCTGAGAACGTGAAAATACAGGTAATATGAAGTTGGGCAAAAGTTTTCGGACTCGACCAGGATTCAAACCCGGACCTTCTGGCTACCGTCCAAGTGCACTACCATTGTGCTACCGAGACCTACAACTGATGCCCGTTAATTGGTGAATACTTGGCGGTATATTTTCCACTACTCACACTGTGATTAACACCTGTGTGGATGGTAGCCNCGGACTCGACCAGGATTCAAACCCGGACCTTCTGGCTACCGTCCAAGTGCACTACCATTGTGCTACCGAGACCTACAACTGATGCCCGTTAATTGGTAAATACTACAGGTGTTAATCACAGTGTGAGTAGTGGAAAATACACCGTCAAGTATTTCCCAATTAACGGGCATCAGTTATAGGTCTCAGTAGCACAATGGTAGTGCACTTGGACGGTAGCCAGGAGGTCCGGGTTCGAATTCTGGTCAGGTCCGAAAACTTTTGCCCAACTTCATATTACCAACTCCCTCTTCATCACATAAAATGAAAGAAAGAAAATGCACTAATTCTATCTGGACAGCTTTATGCCAGAAAAATCCTCCGTTCCGTATATGAAGAAAGATGAGATTGGTAGCCATATCAAAAAACCTATGCGTGGCAAATAAAAGAATTCTGATGGCTATTCAATTTCAGGAAGAAGAATTTAAAATATTTATTTTGATATTAATAAAAATGTTTTATGGACATATACAATTCCCATTTATGCACTTTGCACCAGATAAGCATACATTTCCATTGCATGATCCTATGTTAGTGCCAGATGTAACATTTGCGCAATAATTCCTTGAAAACATGCATATAATCCTAGGTAAGGATTGAGCGCAATCCCCTATATACCACTTTCCACTTCCATATTTTATTTGAACACATGTTTTGTTAGGGTTGTCTAAAATGGTGTAGAGTTTAGTAGAATAGGGGGATAGCCTACTAATTAAAGGTTGTTGAACTGCCCAATTTTGATAGATCATTTTCTGGCCATCATGCCATACGTAATTTGATTGAGTTATGTTAGCATTTAGCCAAAATCTTTGATAATCGAACATGTTTATTTGGCAGGTACCGTTAACACAAGTTCCGGAGCATATGCTATTATTGTTGGAGCAATTGCCTAACAATATGGGACAAAATTCATAGTTTTTTAGTTGTGCTAAAGTGTTAAATTTTGGGGATGATAAGACTTGGGAGATGCGTTGGTAAGGGTCGCAAAAAATATTTCACGACATGGATAGAACTGTTTAAGGTTTCAATTTCTTTTAGCGCCTTTGGATCAAATAGTTGACCAACGGTTTTATCGCTGAATGAAAGAACATTGACAATGTCCTTGTATGGTGAGTTTACGGATAACAAATCATCATAATATCTTCTTTGGGTTGGCTAAAAATGAGTGGATAAGAACGTTAAAACAGTAAACAATTCGCATATTACCTCAATTTGATTCATTAGACCAAATTTTTATGTTAGCAATTCTCAACAATAAACAATGGAGCCAGTCGCTATAAAAGAATAGAAATATTTTACACAGCTTAAAGGACCAGTCTAGTAAGTTACAATCATATGAAAAAAATGATATATTCGGAAAGATCATGAAAAATGGAGCATTTTTTGTTCCTACGGCATGTTTTGAATCGTTGTAGTTTTCGAGATTTGGAAATTTTGAATTTGTTACAAGCTCTTCGTTGTAATAGACAAACTTTTTTGAGTTTTTTGCGGAAAAATCGATTTTTGCATCAATTTGTTAAATGTAAATTTACATAATTTACGTAAATTTTGCAAAATCAAATCGACTCAGATGGGATTCGAACCCGCGATCATGTGGGAAAAATCAAAAAGTCGATTTTTTTCAAAAACGACCAAAAATATTTTTTTTCGTGTTAAAAATTTTTTTCATGTAGATAGCCCCCTGTTTGGAATAAAAGTGTTTTTGAAAAATTTTTTTAAATTTCCCTGACCCCTTACAAAATTTTTTTTGCTCGAAGGTTCGGACTTTTTTTAAAATGGACTTTTTTGTGCAAAAAGATTCTGCTCCAAGCGGGATTCGAACCCGCGACCAAAAAAATTTTTGTAGAGGGTCAGGGAAATTTTTTCAAAAACACTTTTATTTCAAACAGGGGCTACTACGTGAAAAAAATATATTTGACACAAAAAAATTTTGGTCGTTTTTGAAAAAAATGGACTTTTTGATTTTTTCTACAAGGTCTCGGGTTCAAATCCCATCTGAGTCGATTTGATTTTGCATATTTTACATAATTTACGTAAATTGCACAACACTACTATTAAACTATAGCTAACCCTTGAAATAACGTTATCCCACAGACGATCTTGGTTGACGTTAAAAATAAATATCTACTCAACAATTTAAAAAAATCAACATTGAACTATTCTAGTTCAAAAGGCTGATTCATTCAAAAAATTGCGAGATCAGCACGTAAAAATCGCGTCATGTTTCGAAATCGATCCCTTGCCCAGCTCTTCTGGCAGTTCGTAAAAAAACTGGGATATAAATCTAATGGGGGCTGGAAAAAAGATCGCAGAGATACAGAAGCTCTCTCACAGGACTGGACCTTGAGGCAACGAAGTTGCTTTATCTAGAAAAAAAGTGTGTGTGTGTGATATAAATTATCAAAATAGTTGTAAAGCCATTTTGTAGCTCTTTTAAGTGGATGGATGACTCATTACACGAGCAAGAATGAGCTCGATTGGAAGTGTTGTGTGTTCTAAAGCTCATTGGCACCAACAAAAAGCTGGCTATTAATTGTCCGTAAAATATAGGAACGAAGAGAGTAATGAGAGTGGGCAAGAAAATTCGAAGAAAAAGCAAAGAATATAAAGAGAGAATGAAAAACAGATGAAAAATGGGACCTTCTTACAGAAATTTTCAGAAAAATAGAAATTTTTTCAATAATAATGAAAAATTAGCATATAATATGTTTCCTCTTTCGTTTTAAAATTTCAGTTTTTAATCGTAAATTCTGCCCTATTTTAGACAATTCTATAGTAGACCGATATCTTTCTCGATAAAAATATTGTATTCTTGATAATCACCTAGGAAAAGTCCAATTATGAAAGCAAAATTTTATTAAAAGCATTAAAAAGACAGTAGTGCGTCGAAAATCAGTCAATTTTAAAAATACAAAAAAGTTGATCTCCGGCAACGAGGATCAACCCCAGGATGTTCAAAGGAATTGATCTTTCAGTTGGCCAAAATATAGTCCAGTACACACGTGTACAACCCTCTCCTAATTTCGGGAGAGGGGGGAGGTCGCCCATATGCCGAAATAAGTTTCGCTCGCAAATTTTGCAGGCGAGACTCATTTCGCCCGTGGGCTGGTCGCGTTCGCCATAAAAAGTCACAAATTTCAGGGGGTGTCTGTACACGTGTGGTCCAGTATATCGGAAAATAAATATGTATTACAAAACATGTATGTAAGCGTGTATATTTCTTTATAACCTTTTTTTAATTCATATTCTATTGTCCGACATTAATCATATCTATCAACATATTCCGATTATAGATAGCTAATTCGAACCCGGGCTGTAATTCAATAGCTTCGATATATTGTAAAATATGGGAAGAAGAGTGATGAGAGGCGAAAAAATTCGAAAAAAACAAAGAATGTAAAGAGAATGAAGATCAGATGAAAAATGGGACCTTACAAAAAATTTTCAGAAAATTAGATTTTATTCAATGATAATGAGATGCTATTCAATGATAATCTTATTCAATGATAGTGAAAACTTAGCATATAAATCATGCTGTTTCCTCTTTCTTTTTAGTTGTTTAAAACGACCGAGATTAGTTTTTCGCCAAAAAATCGATTTTTGGCCAAAATTTTATTTCTTGGTCAAAAATGCTATTTTTTAGTCATTTTTAGACCCCAAAAACATTAAATGACTAAAATTTTTTGGCCAAAAATGCCATTTTTTATTATTTTTTTCACAAAAATACGATTTTTTGGGCCAAAAAGTGCGTTTTTTCATTCATTTTTTCTAAAAAAATACGATTTTTGGCCACTTTTATTATGACCGTTTTTCAGGATCTTCGATTCAATAACACAAAAGTTGTATAATCAAATTTATTTATAAATCAAAAATATTATCAAATATATACAGAATTGCACATCAATGTATGCAAATTCCAACCAAGTTTGAAACATTCCTTTTCGTTGAAATGCACGTCTTTGGATTTTTGAGATAGTTGTTCTACTTTTTATCACTTTTTCGACATAAAATCTGCCTTCATCCAACGGAGGTATAATCGTGTCCAAATAAATAGCGTGTAATCTTTCCATATTTTTCTTATAACTTGGATTTTCGAGGACCTAAACAATTGCGAAATTTGGTGAAACAAGTTGAGATATGGGAAATGATATTCAGGAACCGGGTGCCTATCCCAATTCCTGGAACCAGAGACTATTTGAAAAAATTTTTTCCACCCTACCTCTTGAAAAGTGTTCAAAACAAGTTCTTTGGAAATTTTATACTTGTTGAGAATCGAGCCAACGCCTGAGTCGAGGATAAAATGAGCATTATGTGCTTGTTCAGCAAAAAATGGCATGACTATAGGTGGGGTTTTTGCACATATAGATTCTTTGATGCTATAAAAAATTGAACAGTTAAGAGACGTTTTTCCATAGACTCGAGTTTAGGCCCAAATAGCAGAGCACTAGAAAAAAGTGGTCATATTTTTTTGAAAAATGGTGTTACTCCTCCATATAAGGGGTACTCTTGAAAAATAGCATCAATATATTGTCGAAAAACTTCCGAGTGTAAAAATCGTGGAGCATGTTTCAGAAAGTTGAATTTTTGATCCTCATAAGGGGTGATCACCTCTCGGGTACCTCTTAGGTCCAAATTAAAAAATAACGTCATCATCGTGTTCGCCATGTCGAAAACCCCTCGAGTACAAAAACGCAGCTCTAGAAACGCTAAAATTGTCGAGGTACGGCGATCCTTTGAAAAAAATCATTAAAAATTGAAAAAATTGAATTTTTAAAATTTTTTAGGAAGTACCTCAATATTTTCTCTTAAAAAAATACTCTTTAGGCTAGTGCTCTCCATAACTCAAGTCTATCGAAAAACGTCTCTTAAAAATGTTCTTCATAAAATACCTTTTAAGACCCCCGTGAGTCAAATAAACTCTCGTTGTCGGATGATTCAAAATCTCTTTTTGTGGTGCCCATTTTGTAAGAAAAATATGAGTTTTTGTCTTTCGTGGAGGACCATTATATGAAAATATGATACGATACTCGTCAAGTTCTTCTAAAGCGTCAAAAATCGACTTCAAAAAATTCTCAGGTGCCATATCTAACAGGATAAGGCTTCCAAATGCTATGTAAATTGTGCCTAAAAGAAGCTTCTGTTATGAGAATTTTTAAAGAATTCTTTTGTCCTCAATTGGGCACTTATTTCAAAAATACAATTTTTGTGACATTGACATGAAAACCCTGAAAAATCAGGGACAAAATAAAAGTATCCAGTGTATTTAAAGGATCATGGTCACGGAAAATTTCCATCGAGAGAAAATCGAATTTTTCAAGAAAAATTGAAAATTCGAGTTGGAGCAAAAAATTTCGATTCTTTGATTTTTCTTTGAAGGGGAGGGGGTTTCAAAAATTACCCTTTGAATTAGGGTCTTCGACAAATTTCAAAAATTCTCCTTCTAATTTTTTCGCTTGATCACAATGCCTACCAATAGTTTTTCTATCAGATCCTTCTAAAAATATTGTTGTTTGAAGCAGCGACAACTGCTATCATGTGTTTAAGTGCCAGGTACCAGAAACAAACCGAAATGTTTGCGTCGACCGCTGCATTCATCCACGTCTCGGTTTCAGAAATAAACCAGGTGGATCGCAGCGGTCAACCGCGTTCCGAAGTCCTAGCCACTTGACCACATGGACTGCAGTTTTTTCTTACCCGGCATAGGATATATTATGCTATCTATAGTATCACTTAAAGAAAATGAACTTTTTTGATAAAAATCCATCCAATTGAAACTGTGTCCCAGCATTCTGAGCATATTGGTGAACGATAAGGGTGCTAAAAACAGCGCTGCCAAAATTCGAACCAAAACAAATTTTCGAATTCAGGTTCGAACGTTTTGATTCGAATTTTGACAGTACTGATTAAACAAAGTCGTTAAAAAATTACAAAAATGGTCGATCCATATGATGTCCATAAGATTTTGAAAAAAATTATAAGTTCTATAGTAAAAAGTTTGTGGATCAAACCAGTCTTGAGGATGTTCAGGAATAGGTGAAAACATGCAAGGTTTGGATGTCCATGGGCGGCCTAAAAATTTTTCATGTGAAAAATTTTCATGAAAATTGGACAACTTTAAATTCGAGCCGGGATTCGAACCCGCACCTTTAAACTGCAAATTAGTCACTTTACCCACTCGATCATGGGAAACCCCCAAATCTCCATGATATGGTACTCGTTTTGAATCTCTTGTCGAGCTGAGTCGATTAGCGACATTTATTTTTAATTTTGCTCTATGTCATGCCCTTTTGCGCATTGGGGCGGGGGTTGCCACCCAGCTCTTTGTTACGCCACTTATTTATAAGCTCCCATTTTTTGGCAAATGCAATTTTCTTTTCCGATGTCAATTTTTATGTTATAAAATCGGTCTACTTAAAGCCATGTTGCTTGAAGTAGTCTCCACCATAAGTGTTGTACTAAAGACTATATAAGGAACTTTTTTAAGCCTATTCAATATGATGGCAAATGTATGTGCGTGCATCCCAAAAAGTTCGTCCAAAATAACCAGATCCCATTCTTGATTTAAGACTTCCAAAATCTAAAAAATTTTGAGTGAGCAAAAAATTGTTTGGCTTTTTTGAACACATGATATTTTAAACGTTGATCAACATTCAAATCCGTGGAGATATCTGGAGGAATTTTCAGAAAATCAGGAGGGATGGGGTGGGGGAGGGCTAGAAGAATATGAGAGAGGTATGTAATTATTGAGGGCAGGACCGTAGCTGGGGGGGGGGAGGGAGCACCGGGGGCACGTGCCCCCAAATCTGGAAAAATGAAAAAAATTTCCTAATGCTCCTCCTTTATGTTTTTGCCCAAAATTGTTGAATTTAAAAAAATCCTATTGTTCCCCATTATGATTTACTTCTCATTGATGAAGTCGTGCCTCCCTCAAACCTCAAAAAGAGTCGTACCCCTCCAAACCTGAATTCTAGCTACGGCCCTGATTGAAGGAATAGGGTAAAGGATATACAACTTTTGTCATTTTTTGAAACAAAATCAACCTTTTCCATATGATATTCAATCATGTGCCCTAATATAATATCTCCAGCTATAAACACAGGGTAGATGTCAAACGAATGCATAGTTTTCCGGAATTGTAGCAGAGTTAAAAAGTCTCGGCGTCCTTCATCTCGCATATTAATATTAGTCTGAATATAGCTAATATTAGGGCCTAGATTCGGTGGTAAATCTCGTTTAGCTATGTAAAAGAATGTGACATTGTTATTTTGGGATAGGCTAAAAATTGGACGTCATTTTTATCCAATTTTCTATAATTTCGAGTAAGTCAGGGGTCAACAATTATTGATAAGAAAGAATGGTGGTGTAGGGGAGGCGTGGATAAAAAATTTTTACTACTCCCGAAATTTTTGAAGCCTACCTCTTGACCAGAGGGATCATAGATCCCAAATGACTTTTCGAGTCGTGTTCATAGGCAACAAGAATTTTATACGCTTCAACATTATTGAAAATCAAGAATCCCAGTAAAAATATGAAAAATTTCATTTTTTTATTTTCGATAGGAAAATTTTCACTCAAATAAACAAAATTTTGTCTAGTTTACTTTTGAATTTTTATCTTTTCTGCTTAATCAACATTTCGCCAAAGTATACACGACATTTCGCTAGAGTAATGAGGTATTTATGATATGCTTATCAGTAAATAATAATAAAAGAATTTGGATCGTGTGAAGAGGAAAGTTGTTTGATTCGCAATTTTTACACTGCTTAAAGGACCATTCTAGTCAGTTACAACCATATGAAAAAATGATATATTCGGAAAGATCATGAAAAATGGAGCATTTTTTGTTTTTACGGCATATTCTGAATCGTTGTAGTTTTCGAGATAATTGCGTTTGAAGTTTTGAATTTGTTACAAGCTCTTTGTTGTAATACACAAACTTTTTTGAAATTTTAAATCGATTTTTTAAATTTTCATAAAATGAACACTGTAGCAATTTTTTATAGCTAAATGAGACAAACAAAATGACACCAAAATTATCCAATTTGAACATTGTTTTGGGTTATTGAAACGAAAACATGAATCAGAATTTTCGTTTCAATAACTCAAAACAATGTTCAAATTGGATAATTTTGATGTCATTTTGTTCGTCTCATTTAGTTATAAAAAATTGCTGCAATGTTCATTTTATGAAGATTGAAAAAATTGATGCAAAAATCGATTTTTCTACAAAAAAAATTCAAAAAAGTTTGTGTATTACAACGAAGAGCTTGTACACAAATTCCAAATTTCAACGCAATTATCTCGAAAACTATAACGATTCAGAACATGCCGTAAAAACAAAAAATGCTCCATTTTTCATAATCTTTCCGAATATATCATTTTTTCATATGGTTGTAACTGACTGGACTGATCCTTTAAGAGACTTTCTCGAAAAGTCGAAGATGGACCCGGCGACAAAGTTTGAAGGTACCCATCCGACCCCCGACTAGTGTTGTTATTTTATATACTCGATTAGTGAATGAAAATGCCGTTGGAATTAGCCCTATAGCCTTTGTGGTTCAATAATTATACGAAAAGTACATGTACGAAAAATAATTGTACGAAACAATTGTACGAAAAGTTTGTTCGAATCACAACTGTAAGAAAAGAGTTATACTGTCAATTTTATATTCCAACTAATTTATTGAAATTCAACAAAAAATTAAGTGACAGTCTTCTTTCTCTTCTCAATATATTCTTTGAGTTGAGGCAAAGCATGAATTCGTTCCATATGCTCCAAAAGTTCTGGATATTTCTTCAAAGTTTCAGGATCAAACCCGTAAAATGTCACTGTCAGTTCTGACATGATAAAGTCAACCCAGCTTAGACCGCTTTTTGCATAGTAGCCAGAGCCAGATTCTTTTAAAAGTTTAACCATTCTTGGAAAATGTTTATTAGCTGCTGGAAGCCATTTTTCTCTGTAAAGGGTGTCCTAGAAAAAATATATAAGCATGAAAAAAGCAACATTGTTTTATGTATGTGGGGATTTTTTGGAAGGTAAGGAGAGGGAGCCAGCACTAAAAAATATAAAAATCGCACAATTTAGCACTACTCCATAAAAATTAAAATGCGTAGAAACTTTTTTCTTTTTTGCGATCCTTGTCCATGCCTGCCCTTTTATTTACTTTTATTCTCATTGTTAACAAAAAAATTTCTTACTAGGTCATCATCACTCATATCATAAGCCTTTTTCAAATACCAGTCAATCATTTCATGAAAGAAATCGACTTGTGCATCAGCGATGGCATCTAATTGTGCAGCTTCCCAATCATCTTTCCCAGCGAGGCCTACAAATAGATATTACTTCAGATTTACAGAGTGTGCTTAAATCAATGGAACGGTTTTTAAGGCTGCGTTCAAGCATGTACTCTAATCCGGGAGCACTACCACTGAGCCAAGTTCACGTTAAAATTCGGATTTTTAATTTTGCCTATAATTTATCACAACTTTTTTTCTTTTTATAAATAACAATTTGTTTCAAAAAATTTTTTGAAAGTTGTTCAGCATAACTCAAAAGAATAGAATATCTCAGAATTTTAAAGAAGTAGTCCCGTGTTAAGCACACTCTGTATTTATTTATTTGCATTACCATATTTTCTTGCCAAATAACGAGTAATTGCTGCACTTTCGGGCAATACTATCCCATCAATTTCTAGAACAGGAACTTTTTGGAAGGGCATAGCTAAACGTGATTTTTATCTGTTATAAGCGACTTGAAAATTACTGGGCTTAATAGCAGGCCATTCGTCCCATTGAAAGCGAACATCTTCAAACGATATATTGTTGTAAATAAAAATGAGTCGAATAGGCTCTCCTCGGCCACGTAGATCAAAATAAGTAAGTTTGTAATGAACCATTTTTAAGTCTAAAAACAAAATTTTGGCCTTCAAATAAAAGCAAATCAATACGTCAAAAGTTTAACTTAAAATTTCTTCAACTGATCTTTTGAACAAAAATAACATAAACGAATCACAAATTCTCTCTTTAACCAAAGACATAAATTGAAAAACTGGCTGGTTTATATACTGACTGCGTGTTAGTGAACAGACAATACTCTCAAAGAATATATTGACATGCGCTGCAAGCGTGTGGAGCACAAAAAGTTATCAAAAGGTCAAAATCGAGCAAAGAATAAATAATGCTCAACAAGTTGTCTTTATGTTAAAAGTTGTCATGGCCCAAAACGTTAAATTTTAAAAAACAGCAATTCATAGAAGGGTACAAAAAATTCTGGCCATAGAGGACAAAAGCCTAAACTATGGGGAAAAAGTTCTGATCTAAGAAACAA
>OZJO01028076.1:0-51506 GCA_900406225.1 Acrobeloides nanus | reverse complement strand
CCCTTAAAGGCGCTGGTTCAAATCCCGGTCCGGAAGGTCATTTTTTTGCAAATTAGTTTTTTTCGAAATTTTTTCACTTCCTATCGTTTTTAGGGTCGCTGATTCCGAATCCGATGGAATTTTTAAAAAATTCACTTCACAAATACCTCATTTTGACATCCAGATGCATAAAAATTGGTATTTAAAATTCAAGAAATAAGCTTGAACAAATACAAAGATGCCAAAATATTCTACAATTCATCAGCTATTTCTTTAAAAAAACCGCATCAAAAAATCTTTATGGTTGTCGAGCAATCATCGAAAGTATAGTGTTTAGAACCTACTGTATCGCCCTGTACACCATGGCGGCCACTGACTACTCATCGTCAGTTTGCCATTTTATCGCTCAACCCTTTTCAATCGTCTCAGCCATTCCAACTGAAAAGGACTGAAAAAGACAATTGTATCTGATAGAGATTTGATCCTAAGACAGAAGGATAAAGTGGAATAAAGAACTGACTTCAAATCTCAGCTCTCCAACTGGAGGTCTAGCAAATGGAATATTTAGAAAAATATCGGCTTTTTCACTATTTTCCAGATCGATAATAAAACCTTTAAGTTTCCCCAACTTTGTCTCCACGATAAGATCATTTTCATCATTGGCATAAGCTAATAAAAATATCTGATAGACAAAAATCAGTTGGCGCAGCAGGCCAAATTTAGTAGAATACATTCTAATAGATACTATTTTCGTCAATTTTTGTCAAACTTTCGAGTAAGACAACTGCAGGAACTGAACGTTCGAGAGAAAAATTGAAGTTATATTCTTTAATTGAGCAGACAGTTCAGTTCTAATCTATAAACGTTGTTGGTGCACATCGACTACAAAGCACAAGCTAGGCCTAAAATAAGCCTAAGCCTTTCAGATAAAACGGTAACACATATAATTTGAGAAGAAGAAAAAGACTCGAGACACAACAAGAGACTCAACAGAGACACAACAACAACAATGAGAAACAATTTTTTCCTCAACTATAAGAAACAATCTAGACACAAAAAATTGTGTCTCAAGTCTTTTTCTCAACTGGTTTTATTTTTGTCGCCGATTTATCATATGAACTCTAAAAACAATTAACAAGAATAAAAGACCTATGACAAGGTCAGGTGAATTCTTTTCTATAGATTATTTGTTAGAATCCGAAAGTTAGAAATCCGAAATTTAGAACTCGGAATTTAGAAACCCCAAAATTAGGCCTTGGGCTTAGGCTAAGTCTAAGCCTTAGACTTAAGCCTAACAAGGAACACTACGGAAGTGTTTGACAACAAACATTTTCGGAGTAAAAAAAGTTGTTGCTAATTCTACTCATGGGCGCCCCATGATTAAAAAAAACCGCTCTAAAAAAATCACATCGCTACCTTTTTCTGAGAACATAGTATTGGGTTGTTCTATATTGTATTGGATTGTTAGTATTGGGTTTGTAAGTATTTGTGGCTCAAAAAATGCTCTAATTTCATAATTTTTCATCCGTTTTCGATGAAATTTTTTTTCAGTACCACTACTACTACTGAAAAAAAATTTCACCACTATTGAAAAAAAATTTCATCGAAAACGGATGAAAAATTATGAAATTAGAGCATTTTTTGATCCACAAATACTTACAAACCCAATACTAACAATCCAATACTATGTTCTCAGAAAAAGGTAGCGATGTGATTTTTTTAGAGCGGTTTTTTTTAATCATGGGAGCCCATGAGTAGAATTAGCAACAACTTTTTTTACTCCGAAAATGTTTGTTGTCAAACACTTCCGTAGTGTTCCTTGTAAGGCCTAAGTCTAAGGCACCATTTATACTTCCGTCGCGTCACGACGCGACAGTGCTTTTTGTGTTGCGCGACGTTTCGCGAGTTGGTGTTTATAGTCTGTCGCGCGACAGACTTGTCGTGCGAACGACTTGTCGCGCCATAGAACTTGGTTTGAAAAAACGTTTCTCCATCAACAGGCCTCGGTAGTACAGTGACAAAGTAGTGGCTCAGTGGTCACAAGTCGCGCGTTTGAATCCCGCTTGGAGCCAAATTTTTTGCCGCTTGGCTTTGTGTCGCGTGGTCAGCACTTGCGACGTCGCAGGCTGTCGCACGACGTGTCGCGAGACAGCAACTATAAATGGCATTGGAAAAATTGTTTGCACTATAAACGTAATGCTCTGCGACGCGTCGCGACGGAAGTATAAATCCTCCCTAAGCCTAAGGCCTTCAGTCAAAAAGTTATACTAGTCACCCATTTTATTTTCTAGTTTCTAGTCAACAATTGAAACAGGCCCCGGGTGTCGAAATCTCTCAAGGCTCGCGTTTTAAACCTTTTCTAGGCCGATAAAGTGTTTTTTTTAATTTTTGTCCCCGACCCCCCCCCCCCCCCCCCCCACCGAATCGCTTGTAGAAAAATGTAATTTTAGGTGTTGCTAATAAAAGGATTCGCCACCAACTTTTCTGTTTTAATTAGATGTTTTCAAACCTCAAAAATTTTTCCTGACAGAACATTTGGACAGTTTGTAACACATTATGGATACTATGTGGCAAGTGATAAGTGGGAATACTTTTTTGGGGACGAGATAATCAAACACAAAGAGAATTTAATTAAGTAAAATTAGTGTTCTTTGTTTAATCTTGCTAGAATCAAACTTTTTTTAGAACTATAGAACCTATTATCAAAGAAAATGAAACCATAGTATCTAAATTTATTCAAGAAGATGTTCGCGAATTCGACATAGCAGCTTTGTCTTATGTGATTTTCGCTCAAGAATGTAGGCTTCAGACATGTTTGGACAATTTGACTAATTTAGGTGAGAAACAAGGCTTATATAAAGAAGTTATCGAAACCAACAAAAAGATTTTGTTCGGAGAGTATCACAAAAACATTGTCAATACCTATGGTTTCGATCAAGCTGGTGCCAAGTTGGCAAATATCTTAAGCGTCATAAATAATATTATGGTAAATCAAGCTGTCTAATTGGTGCTAGTCGACAATAGGTATCCAATAAAACTTTATTTATTCAATGAAGTTTTATATACCCAATGAAACTTTATGTATCCAGGCTTAGGCCTAAGCGTAAGCCTAAGCCTAGGCTTAGGCCTATGTCCTAAGCCTGGATACATAAAGTTTCATTGGATACATAAAAATTCATTGGATACATAAATTTTTATTGGATAACTATCATACATGGGAAGACTCCAGGTTTTTCACCTGGAGGGGGAGGTTGTGGGTAGGGGTCAAGGGAGGTTGTGAGTCGGGATTAGGGGGAGGGTTGTGAGGGGGAACGTAGAATGTGGGTCGGAAGGCCGACAAATTGAGGACTAATAGTCGAAAAGTAGGTTGTTTGGAGCAGTATATTTATTTTTGGAAAAAAAGAATATTTTTAAATTTGTCAATCTTTTTTTTTGGTCCAACTTTTCGACCCCATCGGGAGGGGGACCAAATGAGGGTTGTGGGTTTTTTTTGAAAATTCCACCTGGGGTTCTGCCCATGTATGATACCTATTGTCGACTAGTACCGTCTATTTTTGAAAGTAAGGTTTTTAGGAACTTTATAGGCTCATTTCCGAAACTCGAACTATTGGAAAAGTGTTTTCCACGGGGTTTATTGATATGTGGGATGGATTGTTATCTGACAGTGATAATACAAGTTCAATAGAAAGCTCTCCGAACTCTTCATCTATGAAATCTGATAGTTAACTATCTAGATTTGTATACATATTTATTTGTATTATAAAAATTTTCTTACAAGAGAGTGATCAGAACTATGACAACTAAAATTTTTTTATTTTGTATAAATCTGTAGGGAAAAAGTATGGTAATTACTGGTAAAATAGTGGTTTTCTCCGATGGCTCATTTTAGGGTTTTTTTGATGATCACAGTTGCAAAAAAATATCGATACAAAAACAAAAGTCTCTGCCCAGGAGTCGACCTCAAGCCAATGGGCTGCAGCACTAGAACTAGACTAGGGGCACTATTGAAACGGTTGGCACTTATTTTTCTTATCAACCAAGATTGAAAAGATTATTTTTTTAATTTATAATTTTTATAACTTTATTTTTTCAAATTGGTCGCTTTGTTGCATTTAGGATGCGCACTAAACGTCTCGAACAGGTGATTCGAGACGCTAAACGTCTCGAATTGCTGTTCGAGACGTTTAGCGTCTCGAATCACCTGTTCAAGACGTTTAGTGCGCAGCTTTATTCTTCTTCGGGATAGGAATCATCTATAAAATCCTCAGGCTGGACGAAATCCAAATCCCAATAAGAACTAGAATTCTGCTTCATTTCAATCATTTCAATAATATCCTCTGCCAAGCATAATTCCGTGTGATTCATGGTAGATTCCTGAATAGGCCCAAAATGTTGGTTCAGCAAAGCAATAATATTATGAAGATTAACTTCCATATTTCGAAAAAAACAACACAAATTCAAGCCAGATAGCAGAATTGAAATTCGTTTCACAGCTTTCATGCGTACTTTTTGTTTTGTATCGATATTTTTTGCAACTTGATCATAAAAAAAGCCCTAAAATGAGCCCATTGGAGAAAACCACAATTTTTTCAGTAATTACCATATTTTTCATTAGTTATGCTTTTATAAGGCTATGCAGATGTTAGGCCAAAGCCGTTTATCTCGCCTTTAGATTTTTGTTTTAAACAGTTGAATGATATGTGTATTATTGAAAATTGTACGAACCTATCTTTTATCAATGGTTCTATTGATGTAGGCCTTAGGCTAAGCCTAGGCCTAAGCCTTAGGCCTTAGACTAAGCCTAAACCTTTTTTGGTTGAAAATTTCTTATGTAAATCTTTATAAGCAAGAATAAACCAGCACCAAAAATATTTTTAAATGCTCCTAGCCTTAGACTAAAGCCTAGGCTTTAGTCTATTTTGAAAATGCTTCTAACCTTAGACTAAGCCTAGGCCTAGGCTTAGTCTAAGGCTTAGGCTAAGCCTAAAGCATAAGCCTAGGGCCTAAGGCCTAATCCTAAGGCCTAAGCCTAAGGCCTGAAACAGCAAACATATATACAAAACATAAAGCTTTTAAATTATTATTTATACAAGATTTTTTCCAAAAACGGTGGCAATGGCGGCTTAAAGGGATAAACAATGCTATTCATCACAATCTGTAACTGGCGATGTCTTTGTCCAAAATAAAAGAAAGTCTCAACCAAAGCAATAACTTCAGCATACTTCTTAGCTCCTTGAGTATCTCCTAGTTTAGTTTGCAGGTATCTGAGCAAAACTAGTGCATATTTCTCCCTTTCTTTACTCAGAATCTTTTCACCTCGTCTTGATAAGCCAGAAATACAAGAATAAGAATAAATCACAGCTTTGAGCAAAACATACTCTACTAGGTCTAAGCCGACTCGCTGTAAAGGCTCAATACACCTGCAAAATGCTTCAGATCGAAGATGATGCCTAAAATATGATATTATTTTGGAGAATATCTCGAAAAATTACATTTCAGATGAGCCTGGTTCTTGCATTTGTATTGGAACCAAACCATTTGGCATTATTATAGTTGAGGAGCTTTGTTCGACCGAATAAAAACATTCCAATAAAATGGCATTAGCTAGCCCGACATATTCTAACAAAACGACCTAAATTTTTTCAAACAGATTTAAAATCTAAACTACTTTGTCGTCCTCATCTAACATTCCAAAAGCCGGGAGTGTTTTAGCTGCTTCGAACACTAGAATAAGATCTATAGTCAACCAATGCCTTTTTTCAACATCATCATCGAATAGCCCTTTACTTCGATTCATCATCCTTAATTTAAGATCTTGCTGATGGACTTCCATACTTATAGGCCAATCACGAGGTTTCTTAAGAGATTATACTATTTTATCAACAAAAAAAATCAAACTTCATATCTGTCGGAATTTCTTAACTCGCTAGGTCTTTGAAGAATACTTCTAATATCACCTTGCTCTAGTGTTGGATTGTATGACGATTCACGCAGTCTTCTCAGCTTGAACTCTAAATAAACCAAGCCGTCGATTTCTTTATTGTACACAGTTTGTTCGAACGTTGGACGGATCTTAAACAAGTGGTACATTTATATCATTTAAAAAAAGTTTTAGACATAGGTTTCAATAGACATGATTATCGTTATTGGAGCAAACAAAATCTTTTTCTGGAGGCGATTTTTTTATGGTAGATGGGTCAAATCTGACCCCCCCCCTTCCCCCTAGATTACCTGCCGGGGTGGGATGTTATATATGTTACGGGAAAATCTGAATTTGCGGAAAAATCTGATTTACCCGTAACATATATATAAAACTTCTCAAAATAAAGCAATACTTTTGACAAAATAGTCTGATTTTGATCTTCTAGAGTTCGTTTCCTTTTGACGATCTTCGTTCGGAACTTCTCGAAATCCGTTGTTTTTGGCAGAACAAGTGCTTCGGGATTCATTCCCATCATCAAACATCTATCAAATCTACATGATCGACAACGATCTCCTAAAATTTTTATTTAAGCTTCATGCTTAAAAATACCAGCATTATAATCACATTTTTGATGAAACTTGCATGTATAGAATTTTTTAGTAGATATAGATCTTCGAAAGAACGTTTTACAAGCATCGCAGCTAGGAACATCTAAACAATTCTAAAGGTTTTATGAAAAAAATTTCATCTTACCATAATGATAGCATTTTGTTTCACTGCCACAAATAACGCAAAATTCCGGTTTCATATCTCCTGTACGCACTATAGACGATCGAGCCGTGATACTTTTGATATTTTTAGGGTGAGATCTTGATAGTGATAGTTTTATTGGAGGAGTCTGATCGTTTTGAGTATTCTCATGTTGGATGATTAGAGTAGTGGACGGTTCTGGGTAAGATGGTTCTGGATAAAAAGTTGGGTCTTGAAAGTAATCCTCCATATGGCTGTTAAAATATTTAAACTGTTATAAATTAATCTTACGCTTCAATATCGAACATCGAATGAAGATTATCCCATTCATTTTATATACGTTTTCAATGTTCATTATCAGAAAAATTCTAATCTAAATGATCAAGTACAAGCCACACATGCAAAGAGCATGGTTTTAGCAGAAAATTCGAATAGAATAGAGTGTTTTTCACAAAATGGAGACAAAAGAGCAATTTTGAACAGAATGGGCACAAACGTTAATATAATCTTAAGATAAAATATATGTGCTACCTATAAGAATTTGCAATATAAGAGCTCGATGCTCAAAGGACATATTTTTCGTTGCTCTTTGCTCTGGGCATACATAATATTTTATCAAAAATGTGATATTGTTTGTGATGAATGTCCTCATAAAAATGCGATAATGTCCCTAAAGAGAATTCAATACTAATCAATACTCTTTTTTTTTATCAAAATAGGAAATGAATTATTTTTGGTTCTTTGGATTTGACACCACTTCGTTTATGGACAGAAATTCTATGCTTGTAATTTCTTATTTTATTTTATCGTTTTGTGTGTGCTTGTCCTATACATTACCAATGGGGGGACTGTCCCCCTCCCCTCATGTAGCTAGCATCGAGCCAAAAGTTAAAGATTCATATAGCCTCGGAGTGGCGAAGCCGTTATAACCTCGGAGTTCATATAGCCTCGGGGTGGCGAAGCCGGCTAGAAACTACCTCAGGCTAAAAAAAGTCCTTTTTTGGTCGACACCATATTACCTCGAGGTAGCTTGTCCCCCCCCCCTCCTTGTTCATGTATGGCTTGTCCTTAGAATTAGGCTTAGATAGAGTTAGGTTTAGGGTTATTATTATATTACTTTACCTCTACTTAAACTCTATAAGTAAATGAATCTGTGCGCGTGATCCCACCTAGGAATCCGCGACTTTAGAAGAACTTATAAACCCCTTTATTACGAGATATATTCTACAACTACTTCAAAAGCACGCTGAATGATCTCCAATGGCATTTTTTCGATTTATTCATTAATTCGACTTTTTAAATCTTCCAACGACACAAAAGGTTTTTCAGTGTACACCTAAAAGATGCATAAAGTAAAAATTTTGTTTTCCAACATTTGACTTGAGATAACCCCAAAAGAAAAAGTCCATCACGGTCAGATCCGGCGACCTCGGATGCCACGGAAAAGGTGCCGGATGCTTCCAGCCCCTTGTTCCATTCAACGATCTGGAAAATGCTCGTTGAGAACTTAATGAACTTGATCGGAAAAGTATGGAGCTGCTCCATCCAGCATAAAAATGGGATCGTCGACGTTATCCAAGTCTTCTAACTCCGGAATAACATGTTCTTCTAAATTTTTCTTAAATCATCGACCAGTAATTCCATCTTCTACAGGATACTTGGGATCCTTTTCCCAAAAAGACCAAACGATGGTGCCATCATAAGCAACTCCCGCAAAAACGGTAAATCTAGAACTGTGAAGCGGTTTCTCGGCGTACCAATGAGGATTTTGGTCGCTCCAATAACGATAACCATGTTTATTGAAACCGTTTTTTTGTCATTTTGCTTTAATTCTTGAAGCAATTGAAGCGTGTAAGGGTGAAATTTTAGGTCCTTATGCAGAATCTTATGAACGGTGCCAACGGATATACCAAGGGCAGTATACCAATTAACTTGTGGGTTGTATCAGTCATGTTAACTTTTATTTTTGTTCTCGCTTTCTAACCTAGTTTTTATTGCTGAACCAGCAATACGTGGGGCGATATATATACAGGGTGATCAATAATTTACTCACATATTTTAAAGCTCGCCAAAAATCGAGTTTAAGTCCATTTCAGTCGCCCGATAGCTCATTCGATAGCCACCATCACCGAATTTTTTTAGGAAAAAAATTATTAACAAATATTTTATTTTCAATTTTTTAGCCCAAAAAAACAAAAAAATTACGATTTTTTGAAATTTTCCTTATTTTCAAAATTTTTTGCCAAAAATCGAGTATATGACGGATTTCTTCGAGCGACGGCAATCTTGAAAAATGGGAATCTGAGGGATTTTTTACAAAAAGAATTATTGAAAAAGCTTTTAAAATCGCGAAGATATGATTTTTTTAAAATTATGCTTTTTTTTCGATGTTTACCTTATTTCCAAAAAAGTGCAAAAATTGAAAAAAAGCATAATTTTCAAAAAATCATATCTTCGCGATNAAATTATTGAAAAAGCTTTTAAAATCGCGGAGATATGATTTTTTGAAAATTATGCTTTTTTTCAATTTTTGCACTTTTTTGGAAATAAGGAAAACATCGAAAAAAGTATAATTTTCAAAAAATCATATCTTCGCGATTTTAAAAGCTTTTTCAATAATTTCTTTTGTAAAAAATTTCTCAGGTTCCCATTTTTCAAGATTGCCGTCGCTCGAAGAAATCCGTCATATACTCGATTTTTGGCAAAAATTTTGAATCGAATGAGCTATCGGCGACTGAAATGGACTTAAACTCGATTTTTGGCGAGCTTTTTAAATACGTGAGTAAATTATTGATCACCCTGTACATCACTTGCACATGCATCCTTGAGATACTAAATCTGTACTGAAACGCGCTCCGCGCGCTCCCATATATGAGCGTACTGTTAAGTTAACTTGATAGCACAGATTTTTTGACTCCTGACGAGTCATTCAAAACGGTTTTTTCGGGATCCTTAAAGTCTTTTCACCTAATTTAAAAAGTAATCGATAGAGGAATACTTGGGGCACAATCGATTAGATTTTGGTATAAATCTGCCTTATTTTGAATTTTCTACGCCACTTTGAAGTTGGGGGTACCCCTGCAATTTTGTACCCTCCTCTTCTCACGGAGATATCTCCGCCAAAACTCGGTTAGATTCGGTCCGGAAGGCTCAAATCTTTTTTTATTATGACCAGAAAAAGATTATACTTTGCTAATATTTATGCGATAAATATAAGACAATTAGGGGTATATAACATTTTTGGTGTAACCGATTAACCTGTGGGTTGTGCCAGTCATGTTAACTTTTTTCTCGCTTTCTAACCTAGTTTTTATTGCCAAATTTAATTAAAATACAAAAGTATCATTGATGTTAATAATCGAGTGATTGATCAGATTGACATAGTTTTGTTGGGCTCCCGCCAATTCTATCAATAAAATTGTATTTGATTGTTGGACATAAGGCTTAGGGACATATAGGGTCATCTAAAACCATCGCTATATTATTCATGTCATCTAAGTGTCTCATACCTGAGGCCCAGCCGTAGGCCAATATCTTCCTAAGTTATAGCCGTTGACAAAAAGTTGTCCTTTTCCCCATCCGGTAGTGTCCACAAAAGTGTCTTGAATAACACTAGCGGTAAATGTTCCAGCATATACACCCGGTTGGGATACTGCTTTCATAGGGTGATTTTCGAGCATAGTTTGCGACTCTAAGAAACCGGTGGTTAAAGAATCAACCGAGGGTTTTGTCAGGTTGATCCCACAAGCATACCAATTTTGGAGTTGGAGATTTTCGAGGGTGACATTCCCGAAAAGACCCTAAAAAGGATAGATGGTAGTATATATGTTACCGTTTTATCTGAAAGGCCTAAGCTTAGGCTTAAGCTTAGATCTAAGCGTAAGTTTAAGCCTAAGCTCAAGCCTAAGCTTAGGCTTACGCTTAAGCCTAGGCTTAGGCTTGGGCTTAGTCCTAAGCTTAAGCCTAAGCCTAGACTTAGACTTGGTCTTAGGCCTAGGTCTAAGCTTAAGCCTAAGCCTCGGCTTAGGCTTGGGCTTAGGCGTAGGCTTAGGCCTAAGTTTAAGCCTAAGCCTAGGCTTAAGCTTCGGCCTAAGCCTAGGTTTAGCTTAAGCCTAGGCCTAAGCCCAAGCCTAAACCTAAGCCTAGGCTTAGGCTTAAGCTTAGGTCTAAGCCCAAGCCTAGGGTTAAGCTTAGAACTAGTTTTATCAGATAAAACTGATTTTCAGATAAAACGGTAACATATATATCCATAGTGCTGGGTACAGTCTTCTATATACCTTTCGTTCTAGAGTCGGATAGTCTTGTCCAGGCCAGGTGCACTTTCTTCCCATATTCTCTACTAAAATCCTAAGAATGTCGCCAGCTTTTGCAGCCTGGTTTAAGACCAATGTCGTGTTAGTATTCCATGCAATTGTCCCCTAAAGGTTTCTCGATTAATACCCAGGATGCGAGGATAACAAACCTGGTAGACATTATTGAGAAACACATATCCATAGTCCCTAATCGCCGGTGCGGATAATGTTGATCCACCACTTGTTATCGTTGTAGTATACAAAACATAGCCATAGGGATGATCAATGTCTTCGAAACTCAAAGGATTCGTATCAAAATTGCAGGTTTCTTGAATTTGAGTGAGTATCGAGATTAAACTTTGTCCCAGCCGGGTTAAGGTGACTTGACCATAATTGGAAGCTCTATAAAAGAGAGGTCTTAATATTGCTTTCATTATCGGCTTACGGATTATCGCTCGGTAGAGACAAAGGAGGATTTTCCCAATTTTCTATGGTGCTTATAAAGGCGGATATGGCCTTATATTTGTCATTTATATTTCCATTTTCTGCTATTGGTGAACCGGCCCAGAATACCGTTGCTACCTGAAAGATGATTGTGATCTCAGACTTTAGAGCATTCATGGTGGCGCACAAAAAAACGGACACTTAAAAATGTTTTTAACGTGTTTTTTCGATAGTCTTCAATCGAAACTTCAAACTTTTTTCGACTTATTTCTCATCTTTTGCTATTTTTGAACTTTTCAGTAAAATATATGGGGTTTTAAGCAATAAAAATGAAAGAATTCCGCCCTGCTATCATTCGAATTTTTTTGTTAGGCTTAGGCTTGGGCTTAGACTTAAGCTTAGGCTTAAGCTTGGGCTTAGGCTTAAGCTTAAACTTAGGCTTAGACTAAGCGCGAATCTCTTTTTGCGTCAACTCAAGGTTGTCAACAAAAATTTTCATCTGGCTTTTAAGTGTCCGGTTTTTTGTGTGCCACCCTGTAGACTCTCTTACCGGTGCTTCCGACTGAACACCGTTACCCTCAGCGCCGTTATAAAACTCGAAATTAGTCCCAGTCGCGACCATATATATATTCATGCTCGCACTTTGATTGTAATGCGCATATCTTAGGTTTTCAACCAATTGAGATGTCGAGACATAGGTTTGTGGAGGGTATCCCCAAGTAAAGAACCAAGCGGTGTAAAATTCCGAACAGACATGTGGGGCTAAAAAATTAATTTAAGAAAAAAAATGAGTATAAAATGTGTAAGATAGGGCGAAAATTGGAAAAAATTATCTTGTCTTGTTGGCATGGAAAAGGCCGACATAGAAAAAGCTCGGATGTTTTGAGAAGATATAGAGGCTAATGTGTGACGAGAAAAATGTGAAAAATCGAAATTCCGATCGGAGATCACAGGGGAAGGGTAGCATAAAAGGCGAGGTGATTTGAGAGCAGCATTCAATTGGACCCCAAGCTGCTCGTGAATTCGGTCAGGGAAACAAAGCTTGGAATTTTTACTAATGCATTTTTCTTTCCAGTTACAGTTACACCCTGGTGCGGTCGATATAATTTCGTCGATCTATAAGAAAGCTTAGGGGTACATCAGAAAAGAAATTTTGTAATTTGTTATCTATTACCTCCACCCGAATGTCTATCTTGAGTAACAAAATGATTGGCAATATCAGTATCGCTACCCGGCATAAAGTCCACCGTAGCAACGGTTCCAGGTACCGAGCCACAATCTAACATTTTATCTCCCGAGTTGTCGGCTAAAAATAGTAGCTTAAATTTTTGATCAAAAGCTTAGCATACTTGTATACAAAACAACATCGTTTCCCAACTTGCTCCAGATAAAATCTCGCATAAAATTCGTATAATTGTGATCGCATCCTGTCAATGCACCATATTCGTTTTCGATTTGAATCATTATCACAGGGCCACCATTCTTGTACAAAAATTGTTGGATTACATCCAATAGTTTGTCCAGAAAACTTTGGACGCGATTTAGGTATCTAAAATTCACATATGAGCCAAAATACTATACAATTTTTACGTGGGATCCGAAGATCTCAAGTGGATATTGTCATATTTTAGGAGCCAATAGGGAAATCCGCCATTTTCCCATTCCGCATCAATATATGGAGTGGCTCGGAGTAGGACATTGATATTATATTGTTTGCATATGGTTAAGAAGCGAGTTAGGTTGACGTGGCCGGAGAAATCGAAGCTAAATAAAAAAGCTTATGGTTTATCTTCATCTGGGCAACCACTCTCGCCAGAACCCGGAAATGTGGTGTGTGCACACAACTCAATACCACACAATCTATGTATGACCACACATATATTGGTCTGTGGTCCACTTATGGGTGGACCACGGACCACATATGTGTGATGCTCAACACAGTGTGGTCACCACACTACACAACTTTTTCTACATGACTTCGATGAGTAAGTGTAAAGTTTTGTGGTGTGGAAGCCACTCATGTGTGGTATATTTAAGACTTAGTAGGACCAATAGTTCCCAATTTATTTATAAATATTAACATTCCAACTCCGTTTCAATATTCTTTAGTATTGTGAGCAGGGCCCGAAAAGTTGGATACTAGCAACCGCACCCAAAAGCACCCAGCGCCCATTAGGCAGGATTTATACTTCCATCACAACAAAATCTCATACTTTCCCGGTGTCGGTTCGTGCAAATTCCAAGGGGTATAGCTAGTTATCGCATTCAAACCTAAGGCTCTAACTCGACTAAGCCTATCGTCCCATTGCTCCGGATGAATTCTGAAATAATGAAAAGACCCGCCAAGATATTGCCAAGGTTTGCCATCCTTTATAAACATATGGGTATTATAGTCAACACTGAAGGTACCCGCATTCGTATTTTTAATATAGAAAACTAATATTAGAAAAGAAAGTGCACAAGTTGAAATCATTTTACCTTTTTGCCTGATACTAATCAAAACCTGTGATTTATATACGTTTCTTTATTTACCCCCCTTACCATATCGAACGTAATTATTTATTAGCTGATAAAACATCTCAGAGCAAATTTTTTCGATAAAAGATCTCCAAACAAAATATTTAATTTGGTCGAAACCAAGTCAGAGTTTTCATGTCGTTATATTGAGTTGTCCAATAAGTATTTACCTCTCAAAAAATGCTCTAACTTCATCATTTTTCATCAGTTTTCGATGAAATTTTTTCAGTAGTGGGTAAGGGTAAGAGTGTATGCTGAATACGATCCAATCGGTCTTGTTGAACGAAACTTATGTTTTCGTGTCAATATCCAGACTTTTTCAAAAATTGATGTTTTCAATGTTGCGAATGAATTTAAAATTTCGATATTTGGTTATAGAAGTCGATTTTGACGAAATTTTCGACACTCTAGGGAAATCGATTGCGCGCATTTTCGAGGCGTGAAAAAATTTCTCTAACCCTGATTTAAGGAATACAAATTTTTAAGCCATTTTAGGGATATAAAAAATCTCGAGTTTTTGAAAAAGTCTGTATATTGACACGAAAACATGAGTTTCGCTCAAAAAGACCGAATTGATCGTATTCAGCAACACTCTTACCCACTACTGAAAAAAATTTCATCGAAAACGGATGAAAAATGATGAAATTAGAGCATTTTTTGAGCGGCAAATACTTATTGGACAACTCAATATTTCCAAATTGGTCTTTGTGCTCGGGTTTTTCGGCACAAGGAATCCGAATTTGGTGTTACTTTCGGATTTGCATCTTGTATCGACACGAAAAACCTGATTTTAAAATAGAGTTTTCGAGTCGAAACAAAATTCAAAACTTCGAAAAATAACGTCAAATTCTGATTTCCCGCATAGGAAAACCATCGTATTTTCGGCCCGATCTGACCATCCTATCCTTATTTCCAGCATCCTCTATTGGAATGACGATGATGAGTATTGATTTTGGGGAGCTCCTAGACCCGTGTGTAGTTTATTAGTGACTTTGTCAAGGTTTTTGAGATTTAAATTTATAGAAACATTTTTTGTGTAATTTAATTATTTTATTAGTCTTGTTTATGAGAAACAAAAGTTTTCCAAAATTATTTCAAGGAAACGCCTTTTAAGAGTCTAAAAATCGATTAGATTATATAATCTACTAATTGATTTTGGAAAAAAGGAAAGTATAGATAGTGAGGGTAATTTATTTATTTTTGCTTAGCACATGGCCAAATCGATATGATAGATTCCTTACTTAATAGTCTTCAAAATATCAAATTAACTATGAAAAAGATGCACGTGAACAATTAATTGATAATAACGTTTACAGAAAAATTTTTTGATGATAAATAAAAAATCTCTCAATAAAATAAAAAAATTCTTTTTTACCGAGATTACACTGTCCAAGATCAAGATCAGTTAACCGATCTTGAGCCAAGATCGTAGATACAAAAATTGGGACTAGGATGTTCCAGGCCTTAGGCTTAGTCTAAGCATTAGGCTAAGGCTTAGCCTAATGCCTAAGCCTTAGGCTAAGCCTAAGCGTAAGCCTAAGATTTAAGCATAAGACCTGAAACAGCCTAATCCCAATTTTTGTATCTACGATATTGGCTCAAGATCAATTAACCGTATCTGAGTCGGTTAGATCTCAATATCAGTTGCAACATATATAACAAAACATAAAGCTTTTAAATATTATTTATACAAGATTTTTTCCAAAAATGGTGGCAATGGCGGCTTAAATGGATAAACAATGCTATTCATCACAATCGTTAACTGCTGGTGTCTTTGTCCAAAATAAAAGAAAGTCTCCATCAAAGCAATCACTTCAGCATACTTCTTAGCTCCTTGAGTATCTCCTAGTTTAGTTTGCAGATATCTGAGCAAAACTAGTGCATATTTCTCCTTTTCTTTAATCAGGATCTTTTCACCTCGTCTTGATAAGCCAGGAATACAAGAATAAGAATAAATCACAGCTTTGAGTAGAACATACTCTACTAGGTCTAAGCCGACTCGTTGTAAAGGCTCAATACATCTGCAAAATGCTTCAGATCGAAGATGATTCCTAAAATATGGTTATTTTGGAGAATATCTCGAAAAATTACAATTCAGATGAGCCTGGTTTTGGCATTTGTATTGGAACCAAACCATTTGGCATTACTATAGTTGAGGAACCTTTTTCGACCGAATAAAAACATTCCAATAAAATGGCATTAGCTAGCCCGATATATTCCAACAAAACGACCTAAACTTTTTCAAACAGATTTAAAATCTAAACTACTTTATCGTCCTCATCTAACTGTCCAAAAGCCGGGAGTGTTTTAGCTGCTTCGAACACTAGAATAAGATCTTCAGTCAACCAATTCCTTTTTTCAACATTATCATCGAAAAACCCTTTAATTCGATTCGTTAACCATAATTTAAATTTTTGTTGAAGGACTTCCATACTTATAGGCCAATCATGAGGTTTCTTAAGAGATTATATTTTTTTATCAACAAAAAAATCTAACTTCATATCTGTCTGAATTTCTTAGCTCGCTAGGTCTTTGAAGAATACTCCTAATATCACCTTGCTCTAGTGTTGGATTGTATGACGATTCGCGTAATCTTCTTAGCTTGAACTCCAAATAAACCAAACCATCGATCTCTTTATCGTACACAGTTTGTTCGAACGTTGGACGGATCTTAAACAAGTGGTACGTTTATACATTTTAACGAAAAGCTTTAGACATATATTAGGATTAGGTTTAGGCTTACAGGGTGCGGCAAAAATTTGGCTATACTTTGGAAATACAGGGTGTTCATTTTAATTAGCACAATTCAAACTTGAATATATCTTCAAATACCTGCGGGGATAAGATGCTAGACGCGAAAATTTGAAAAATCGTGGATTTTTGGGCCTTTTTTAGATTTTGAACGAGATTTTAGCTAGTTTCGAGATTTTTTTTGCTCGACATTTTTCTAGGGGCGGTTTTTTTGAAAGGGATCAAATCTGACTTCCCCCCTCCTAGATTACCTATGGGGATGGGATGCTATATATATAAAACTTCTCAAAATATAACAATACTTTTGGCAAAATAGTCTGATTTTGATCTTCTAGAATTCGTTTCCTCTTGACGATCTTCATTCGGAACTTCTCGAAATCTGATGTTTTTGGCAGAACAATTGCTTCGGGATTCATTCCCAGCATCAAACATCTATCTAATCTACATGATTGACAACGATCTCCTAAAATTTTTATTTAAGCTTCATGCTTAAAAATACCAGCATTATAATCACATTTTCGATGAAGATTGCATGTATAGAATTTTTTAGTAGATATAGATCTTCGAAAGAACGTTTTACAAGCATCGCAGCTAGGAACATCTAAACAATTCTAAAAGTTTTATGCCAAAAAAATGTAATCTGACCATAATGGTAGTTTTTTGTTTCACCGCCACAAATAACACAAAATTCAGGTTTCATATCTCTTGTACGCACTATAGACGGTGGAGCCGTGAAACTTTTGATATTTTTAGAGTAAGATTTTGATAGTGATGGTGTTAATGGAGGAGTCTGATCGTTTTGAGTATTCTCATGTTGGACGGTTAGAGAAGTGGACGGTTCTGGATAAAAAGTTGGGTGTTGAAAGTAATCCTCCATATGGCTGCAAAAAATATTTAAACTTTATAAATAAATCTTACGTTTCAATATCAAACATCGAAGGAATATTATCCCATTCATTTTCATATACATTTTCCATATTCATTATCAGAATGATTATAGTCTAAATGATCAAGTATAAGCAACACACATTCAAAAGGCAGAGTGTTATCAGAAAATTTGAATAGAAATGGAAACTTTTGAATAGAATAGGAAATTTTGCACAATGGACAAAAAAGAACAATTTTGGACAGAATGGGCACAAATGTTAATATAATCGTGAGATAAAAAATATATGCTACCAATAAGAATTTGTAATATAAGAGCTCGATGCTCAATTGACCTATTTTCGTTGCTCTATGCTCGGGGCATACATAATATTTTATCAAAAATATGAGTTATTTATGATGAATGTCCCCATAAAATGTGATGAATGTCAAAGTCCTAGCGTTTTGCCAATACTGTTTTTTTTTATCAAAATAGGAGAATGAAGTATTTTTGGTTGATGAAATATTTCAGGTGTAAGAGGCGTTTTGGGGATTGTTAGGGTGTTTGAGAGCTCAGGACCCACTGAGCGCCTCTTATAATTATCGAATTGAGTCGGAAATATCGAGAAAAATCGATTTAACTTTATGTTAAATACCATGTTTTTTAAGGCAGGATTTATACTTCCGTCGCGACGAACCATCTCATTCACTTCGTTTACGGACAGAAATTCTGTGGCTTATAATTTCTTATCTAATTTTATCGTTTTAAGTGTGCTTGTCCTTAGAATTAGGCTTAGAGTTATCATCATATTAATTTACCCTACTTAAATTCTATAAGTAAATGAATCTGTGCCCATGATCCCACCTAGGCAATCTTTGACTCTAGAAGAACTTATAAAACCCTTTATTACGAGATATATTCTACAATAAAATCAACCAAAGAATACAAGAGGAAGACTTCCACCAAGGCAAGGCACCTCGACCACTGCTCCCCTTGCCGCTTTTCCCTTTAGCTAACGGAGAAAAACGAAAACATTTTTGTATATTTTCGTTTCGATCACTTGGGATGTCTCCGCTCATTCGGCACTCTTTTGATCATGGATCTAAGAGGTGCTCTCGCTCGCTTCGATCCGTAACGTTGAATACCAACGCAAATCCGACCGATGGGTCTGTCGCTGGTTATGTTTTAGCGATTGGACCGAAGATAGGCACTGCACAAAGATTTTTCGCATCAACCATGTCTTGGACAAAGGCCTTGGTGTTCATGTTGATCAGTGAGCACTTAAAATATGAAAATTGAGCTTTTCTCTAAAATCGGAGCTTTACTCTCTTTAATGTTATTTTTAGGCGAAGGCTTAAGCTTAATCTAAGGCTTAACCTAAGCCTTAGACTAAGCCTAAGGCCTGAAACCTCTAGTCCCAATTTCTATATCTACGATCTTGGCTCAAGATCGGTTAACCCTCTCTGAGTCGGTTGAATCTCAATGTCGATTGCAATATATATAACAAAATATAAAGCTTTTAAATTATTATTTATACAAGATTTTTTCCAAAAACGGTGGCAATGGAGGCTTAGATGGAGAAACAATGCTATCCATCAAAATCTGTAACTGGCGAGCTTTTTGTCCAAAATAATAGAAAGTCTCCACCAAAGTAATAACTTCAGCATACTTCTTAGCTCCTTGAGTATCTCCTAGTTTAGTTTGCATGTATCTGAGCAAAACTATTGCATATTTCTTTCTTTCTTTACTCAGAATCTTTTCAGCTCGTCTTGATAAGCCAGAAATACAAGAATAAGAATAAATCACAGCTTTGAGCAAAACATACTCTACTAGGTCTAAACCGACTCGTTGTAAAGGCTCAATACATCTGCAAAATGCTTCAGATCGAAGATGATGCCTAAAATATGATTATTTTGGAGAATATCTCGAATAATTACATTTCAGATGAGCCTGGTTTTGGCATTTGTATTGGAACCAAACCATTTGGCATTACTAAAGTTGAGGAGCTTTTTTCGACCGAATAAAAACATTCCAATAAAATGGTGTTAGCGAGCCCGATATATTCCAACAAAACGACCTAAACTTTTTAAAAAAGATTTAAAATCTGAACTACTTTATCGTCCTCATCTAACATTCCAAAAGCCGGGAGTGTTTTAGCTGCTTCGATCACTAGAATAAGATCTATAGTCAACCAATGCCTTTTTCGAACACTATCATCACATAACCCTTTAATTCGAATCGAATTCATCATTCTTAATTTAAGATTTTGCTGATGGACTTCCATACTTATAGGCCAATCATGAGGTTTCTTAAGAGATTATACTTTTTTATCAACAAAAAAATCTAACTTCATATCTGTCGGAATTTCTTAACTCGCTAGGTCTTTGGAGAATACTCCTAATATCACCTTGCTCTAGTGTTGGATTGTATGATGATTCACGTAATCTTTTCAGCTTGAACTCCAAATAGACTAAGCTGTCGATTTCTTTATTGTACACGGATTGTTCGAACGTTGGACGGATCTTAAACAAGTGGTACATTTATATCATTTTAACACTGGAATGGTTAATCGGGCTTTTGGGTAATTCTGGAAGATTTTTGCATGCTGAACACGAATATGCAAAAATAAAATCGAAAAAATGGTAATACAATAGGTCTTGAACCCGATCTTTGTGTGTAACTCGTTAAAATTTTAAGGTTTTTTGTAATGGCCATATCTCTTGATAGGAATTGAATTGAGAGCTCGTTGACCACTCATATGAAAGCTGGTGATCGGCGCTACAGATTTTATATGACACTTATATCAAGTTTTCGCTTCAATAAAAAGTTATACTCCAATCTTTGAGCATACCTCGATTTTTGGCAAAGATCGGCATTTTTTGACCCGGTTACGAGGGTTTTCACCCAAAGTGGTTGGCACTAAATATGAGTCCAGATTCCCAGGAACATTTTGGTATATTGGGTTTGGTATGTTAGCACAGGAGTTCTTGAGTTAAAGCTAATTTATTCTTGAAAAATGGTGATTTTTCGATATTTTTAGCGTAGCAAGATCCCAAAATCTATGTTAGCTTATTTCTTTTTGCCAAAAAATGAGTTGTTTTACCGTTTTAGGCCATGGCGAACAATTTCTGATCATTTTTGAGCGAATATGTTAACACTTTAAAAATCTACCATTTTTTAAAAATATCGAAAAATCACCATTTTTCAAGAATAAATTAGCTTTAACTCAAAAACTCCTGTGCTAACATACCAAACCCAATATACCAAAATGTTCCTGGGAATCTGGACTCATATTTAGTGCCAACCACTTTGGGTGAAAACCCTCGTAACCGGGTCAAAAAATGCCGATCTTTGCCAAAAATCGGTCGAAAAATCGAGGTATGCTCAAAGATTGGAGTATAACTTTTTATTGAAGCGAAAACTTGATATAGGTGTCATATAAAATCTGTAGCGCCGATCACCAGCTTTCATATGAGTGGTCAACGAGCTCTCAATTCAATTCCTATCAAGAGATATGGCCATTACAAAAAACCTTAAAATTTTAACGAGTTACACACAAAGATCGGGTTCAAGACCTATTGTATTACCATTTTTTCGATTTTATTTTTGCATATTCGTGTTCAGCATGCAAAAATCTTCCAGAATTACCCAAAAGCCCGATTAACCATTCCAGTGTTAAAGAAAAGCTTTAGACATAGTTTCGGGATTACGTTTAGGCTTACAGGGTGCGGCAAAATTTGAAAACACTTGGAGATACAGGGTGTCAAAGATTGAGCAACAAAATTTTTTGTCAGAAAATTTGAAGATATATTCAAGTTTGAAATTGTTCTAATTAAAATGAACACCTCACACCAGGTTCTACAAAAAAGGCGGAAGACTCGAAAAAAACGTTCGATAGAACGCTAGAATAGGTCATAAATAACAACTTTAGTGAAGACGGTTTGAAAAAAGTCCGGTCGATTTTCTCGGAATATCAAAAACAAGGATTTCCAACTACCCCCCACGGCTGACCAAAATGGAAAAAAAGTGGGACAGGTGGAAAACAGCTGTAAAACGACTTCTTTTTGCATAAAATCACCGTTTTAAACCATTCCGAACAATTTCTGATCATTTTTATAAAAAATTTCGAAAAATCAATTTTTATCAAAAATAACAAATTGCTTCAAGTAGGAGTCGAACCTCAGTCTTCTGTATAAAAAGAGAGAGTATAACCAATTAACTAAAGTAGCAGATTTATAAATATATTTTTAAAATTAGCTATGAACTAAGCTAAAAGGGTAGTTGAAAATCCTTGTTTTTGATATTCCGAGAAAATCGACCGGACTTTTTTCAAACCATCTTCACTAAAGTTGTTATTTATGACCTATTCTAGCGTTCTATCGAACGTTTTTTTCGAGTCTTCGGCGTTTTCTATTTTGCCTTTATAGAACCTGGTGTGCACCCTGTATATGTATGTTTTAGTTTATGGATATTTCTTGATAGATATTTCCATATGTGATAGTTTTGATATCATTTTAAATCTACGATCTAGGGCTAAAAATGACACTAAACTATCACATATGGATATATCGATCAAGAAATATCCATAAAATAAAACATGCATATATTTCCGAGTGTTTCCAAATTTTTGCCGCATAGATTTAGACTTATTAGCTAGTTTCAAGAATATTTTGCTCGACATTTTTCTGGAGGATTTTTTTCTGTGAGAGGGGCCAAATCTGACCACTCAGATTACTTATGGGATGCTATATATAAGACTTCTCAAAATAAAACAATACCTTTGACAAAATAGTCTGATTTTGATCTTGTAGAGTTCGTTTTCTTTTGTCGATCTTCATTCGGAACTTCTCGAAATCCAAAGTTTTTGGCAGAACAAGTGCTTCGGGATTCATTCCCATCATCAAACATCTATCAAATCTACATGATCGACAACGCTCTCCTAAAATTTTTATCCAGGCTTCATGCTTAAAAATACCAGCATTAAAATCACATTTCCGATTAAACTTGCATGTATAGAATTTTCTAGCAGATATAGATCTTCGAAAGAACGTTTTACAAGCATTGCAGCTAGGAACATCTAAACAATTCCAAAGGTTTTATGAAAAAAAATTTAAATTTCATCTTACCATAATGGTAGCATTTTGTTTCACCGCCACAAATAACACAAAATTCCGGTTTCATATCTCTTGGACTCACTATAGACGGTGGAGCCGTGAAACTTTTGATATTTTTAGAGTAAGATCTTGATAGTGATGGTGTTAATGGAGGAGTCTGATCGTTTTGAATATTGTCATGTTGGATAGTTGGAGTATTGGACGGTTCTGGATAAAAAGTTGGGTGTTGAAAGTAGTCCTTCGTATGGCTGCAAAAATATTTAGACTTTTATAAATACATCTTACGTTTTAATATCGAACATTGAAAGAAGATTATCCCATTCATTTTCATATACGTTTTCCATATTCATTATCAGAATGATTATAGTCTAAATGATCAAGTACCAGTAGCACACATTCAAAAGGCAGAGTTTTATCAGAAAATTTGAATAGAAATGAAAACTTTTGAATAGAATTGGAAATTTCGCACAATGGACAAAAAAGAACAATTTTGAACAGAATGGGCACAACGTTAATATAATCTTTAGATAACAAATATATGCTACCTATAAGAATTTGTGATATAAGAGCTCAATGCTCAATTGACCAATTTTTGTTGCTCTATGCTCGGGGCATAAATAATATTTTATCAAAAATATGAAGTTGTTTGTGATGAATGTCCACATAAAAATGTGATGAATGTCAAAGTAGTAGCGTCTTGCCTCTACTGTTTGCTTATCAGAATAAGAGAATGAAGTATTTTTGATTGATGAAATATTACAGGTGTAAGAGGCGTTTTGGGGATTGCTAGGGTGTGTTGGGAGCCCCTGACCCACTGAGCGCCTCTTATACCTATGAATATAATCCCGACTACAGCGAATTAATAGAAGTCCATGAAATCTTTTTATCATCAAAAGTAGACTTATAGGTCAATCCAGAAATATTTGCGATCAATGTGTAAATAAGTGAGCAGAGTGTGATTGACGATCATTCAAAAGAGTCGGCAATATCGAGAAAAATCGATTTGATTTTATGTTAGATACCAGGTTTTTTAAGGCAGGATTTATACTTCCGTCGCGACGAACCATCTTATTCACTTCGTTTACGGACAGAATTTCTGTGGCTTATAATTTCTTATCTAATACGTTCATTTTTGCGTCGCGCGACACAATTTTGCACGTGTCGTGACGTGACGGAGGTATAAATCCTCCCTCACAGAAAATTTTGTTAGATACCTTATCCTTATATGTGTTCGTTCGTGTGTACAGGCGATGGTGAACTACAAATCGTTACCAACCTATACCACGTTGTAGAGGGTGATGAGTGGAGCAAAATGATGCCAATTTTGTGGGGGTATCCCCTTCGACAAAAATTTTAAAAACTTTGTTGTCAATAGCAAAAGTTTTTAGTACATAAGTTCTTTTGAGGATTCAATCGAATTGGGCCTTCATGGCTAAATTGGGAGGTCATTTGATAGATCGTCTGGGAAAAGGGCGAAGGTTCGAATCCAACCTGGGACATTTGTTTTTTGCCTAATTTTTAAATTTCGACAAATTATCACTACAATAGTAATCAGTGCCCTATGTAATAAAGCTGATATGAAGAATATATAAAGCGCTTATGTTCGTTCGTGTGTACAGGCGATTTTTTTATGGTGATCTCCAAAAAATGGAGGGTTTATACCACGTGTTAGGGGTGGTGAAAGAAGAAAAATGACTAGCCGATCATGAGTCCACCCCCTAGAGATAATTTTTTACAGAGGGTACCCTCCTATTCCCTATAGAGGAGAAAAACAAAGTAGCGTTTTTCAACATCTTCAAAGGAAAAAACGTGCTGATTTCGACTACATGGGCGTTTTCGGCCATGGGGAATTCAACGATGACGTCTAAAAATTATGTACGACCACGCAGGGATGCCATGCACAGTCATGAAGGGATGCCAAAAATTAAAATCCGAGGTCATAGGGCAATATGGGTATCAAATTGAAGCAAACGATGAATAGTATTCAAAAACGACAAAAAGAATGTTGCACGGCCAAGCAGAATGCTAAAACTCGAATAGGGTGTCTCGCGGCTGAAGCGAGATAAAAATTATGTGTTCCGGTTGTGCGGTGTGCCGAAAGCGCACCGCTTTGAGCGCCGATAGGCGCTCGGTCTCGGTACTATTTTTTAAACCCATTAAAAATATGATTTCTAACAAAATTGTCAGTAAAAAAAACATTGTATCTAATTCAAGTCGGGTTTTCTCGTTAGTACCGTCTTTTATGTTATTGCTGTATTTTTTCAAAATTGTTAAAGATGTTATGATACAAAGTCAAATTTATTTTTATCATAAAAACATAATATTACAATTAGTTATCTCGCGAAACGATGTCTCGGATCTATGGCACAACCTAAAATCTCTCTTGTTAGCTAGATCTAACCAATGAAAATGTACTTACATTCTAATCAGCAGCATACTCGATTTTAAGAACAAATGCAGCTGGTGATGGGAATTTAGTCCATCCAATTCCTGTGATATCCAATTGGATTCCGCCATTCAGAGATGCTGGAGTTGAATAAGAGAGTGGAATTAGGCCCGACGATCCAAAAAGATTGACAGTTGTCTAAAAATCTCTCTCTATTTTCCAAAAAATGATCAAACTCACTTTGATGGCCGGAATAACATGGTATAGCTTAACCAAATTATCTTCTGGATACTGTAAGACGAAAGCATAGATTATCGTGTTATCTTGTTGTTGTGGATTATAGAGACGATATGGATCGAGTCCAGTAGAGTTTCTTAGTTGACTTGTATACCTATAATCGACAAGACTATATATGATGGATATGAAGTTACCAAACAACTCCATTGCTCGAATCATTTTGAAAAACCCACGGTTTTGTGGCAAAAATTGCTTCTTGATGAGCGTTGACAAAAACTCCTATGTCTCTTAATCTCTCTTCAAAAATCGGTAATACTCGTCCGTTATGGTCAGGTGCGATATTTAACAAATAGTTGCCACCTGTACTAATTGTTTCGGCTAGTCTTGACACCACTTCGTTTACGGACAAAACGTCTGTGAGCTATAATTTCGTATCTAATTTTATTGTTTTTTAAGTGTGCTTGCCCTTAGGGTTAGATAGGGTTAGGTTTAGGGTTATTATTATATTACTTTATCTCTTTAGGGTTATTTTTAGGCTTAAAGGGGGTGCACGCCCAGTACGCTTCTCGAAAAAAAATTTTTCTCCAAATTGGCTGATTTTTGGTACCTGGGAATTTTCGGGCACAAGAAATCGATTGGAGTCCTGAGTTGTGAAAAAATTTTCGTGACCCCCTATCGAGGTGCCCCCATTTTGGCCATTTTTCAATTTTTGGCGATTTTTTCAATTTTTGACCAACTTCTCAATTTTTGACGGTTTTTTCGATTTTTGACGATTTTTTCAATTTTTGACTATTTTTTCAATTTTTGACTATTTTTTCAATTTTTGACCAATTTTTGACGATTTTTTCAATTTTTGACCAACTTCTCAATTTTTCACGATTTTCCGATTTTTGACGATTTTTTCAAATTTTTTCAATTTTTCACGATTTTTTTAATTTTTGACAATTGTTCACGATTTTTTCAATTTGTTTACAATTTTTGACCATTTTTTCAATTCTTGACCAACTTTTCAATTTTTCACTATTTTTTCGAAACCCCAAGTACCAAAAATCAGCTAATTTGGAGAAAAAAATTTTTCGAGAAGCGCGGGCGTGTACCCCCTTTAAGTTTTGGTCTGGTCTGGTTCTCCGTCGATGTTCACTTATCTATTAGTGGTTAGAGTGAGAATCAGATTCAGTTTCTCCTTTAGTTCTATGTATATCTTACATTCATAGTTCTTCTATAACCCCATGATTTTGTATCTAGTGCATCGATGTCTTCCCATTTATGATTCTGTAACTTCCCTGGTGTATACTTGTCCGAACAGGTGTAATAACCTCCATGTTTACACCTAGCATCGACTTCCCAGCGATCATTTGTTACCACAGTATCTTTTACGGGACTAAAATCATCATAAAGATAAGAAAATGAAAAGAAGAAAAACGGACCTTTCATTATAAATCCATGCCAGAATCTCTTCCGATTTCCAATAGGCAGAACTAAAATTTCTCGAAGATTCCTCCTTTGTTATCAAATCTCCATCTACCCAAAAAATTTCTGGTTGATAATTGGTGACCAAGTCGATAATTTGGGGATAGACGACACTCTAAATATTTCGCATTTGAGCGGTATCTCACTTCACCCACTGTACAGTTCACCCACCATAAACACTTCATCCATTGGACACTTCACCCACCGGACAGTTCATCCACCTTTTCAAGACCATGATGAACTGTCCAGTGGGTGAAGTGTCCAATGGATGAAGTATTTATGGTGGGTGAAGTGTCTATGGTGGATGAACTGTCCAGTAGATGAAGTGTCTATGGTGGGCGAAGTGTCTATAGGGAACAAAGTGTCCAGTGGGTGAAGTGCCCGGTGGGTGAAGTGACCATGGTAGGTGAATTGTCCTTGGTTGGTGAACTGTCCAGTGGGTGAAGCGAGATACCGCCCGCATTTGTTCGTCTGTTTCTACTTTTTTCTCTTACATTGACATAATTTTGTGTCTGGTTTACTCCATCACTAAGAAACGTAGGGTGATACCAATCCAGAAGTGAAAAATATGTCCCAAAATGGAGGCCGCCGATTCTTTGGATAGCAGCTTTGATCTCTCCTAAAAATAGACCAATCTTGATTAAAATGAAGGATACCAAGAAGATCTCTAGCTGGACCAACATCTTGAGCATTCCAATTCCAAGAGTCTTTACTTGGCCATAAGGTAAAACCTTCATGATGCTTTGTTGTTAGTACAAAATATTTTGCTCCAGAGCTTTTGACGACGCTGGCAAAATGTGATGAGTCAAAATCCACTGCTCTGAACTGAAAAATATTTTAACCATAAAGACTAGAACTTATTTTCGAAACTTACATATCTAGCAAAATCAGCATAAGTCGTGTTCGGGTCAAAATGAGTATACACAAAATTGTTTATATCCGTGTTATTACCAGTATCTTTCCAATCGTACCAAAACCATTCGCTGTCATAAGCGGGGACCGAATAGACTCCCCAATGTGTAAAAATACCGAATTTTGAATCATCATACCAGAGAGGAAGTGGTCGAGAGTCCAATGATTGCCAATTTGGCTAATATTGTTTAAGTTAGTATATAACAAAACAAACATGAATGTTTAGGGACTATAGGGCCTCATTAATCCTTCGAGTCAGGGTCATGGGAAGTTGGGAAATCAGACATTTTAAAAATGTCTGATGCCTGGAAACCAAACACTATAATCAGGGGATCAATTGGTGATGGTTTCAGGGGCTAAAAATTTTTCTTGTCCACCTACCCCAGGATTTTTCAAAAAATCCTGCTGAAAATGACAATTTTTCGGATTTTAGCAATTTCGATTATAACGAGGTTTTTCCATACGGGGAACACGAATCCGAGCAATTTAGCCGTTCCGAACCGAAACTGATCGAGTTTTGGCGAAGATATCCCCATGAGAAGGGAAGATTACAAAATTTCAGGGGTACCCCCAACTTCTAGATTGTCTCATACCTGATATTGTTGTGCAAAAATCCCACTTATAAATATAACAACCAAACAAAAATACCTCATCTTGATCAAAAGTATTGGCAGAACGCTAGGATTTTTTGATCTTTTATAGGGAAATTCATCACATTTTTATGTGGACATTCATCACAAACAACATCACGTGCTTGATAAAATAATATGTACTTGAACTGTGGATTGTTTCAAAAAATTAGCGTTTAGAGCAATGACCAACTAACAAATTTTTTTTATCAGGTATTAGAATAATGATCAGCATACAAAAAATATATAGCAGCAAATTCATATAAAAAGTTAAGAACTGTCGAATAAGAGTGGAATCTATCGAATTTGAATGTTGACCCCCCCCCCAAATTGGGAGAGGGGTTGAGTGAGGTTTGTTAACGTCTGGGTAGCCCTGTATCAGATAAGAAAAGAAATCTTTTTTAGCCGAGACTATAGAGCTGCGAAATAAAATTTTATTTGTTTAAATTACAACAAGAAGGATAAATTATTAAAAAAAACTATTTAAGTATTTATTTCTTAAAAGCAATATGCAATCCATCCCCGATGTTGATCAAAGCACTATTCGAATTGGGATCATTCGAGATCATTTCATTACACTTGACAATTGCACGAGTATCTTCATTCTTATATGGGTTTGTGGCAACTTGCTCTTGCCATAAGGACTAAATTTATTTTTTTAAAGAATTTTTCCATTTTTTAAAATTTTTCGAGTTTTTTTCGATTGTAGAAAAATTTTTTTAAAGGGGGGGGGGGGGTAAAATGGCGGTACGTTGAAGGCGAAAAAAATTTTTTTTGAATTTTTGCAAAAAATAACCCTACTACTCCTAATTTTATGCGAAAAATCGATTGCGCGCATTCCCGAAGCTTGAAAATTCTTCCCTGATCCTGAATCAGGGAAATAAGGGTGTGTATTGAAGCGAAAATATGAAAATTTTAGATTTCTCTTCTAAAAACCGACTTTTTAGACTAATTTCTAGGCGGGGAATCGATTGCGCGCATTCCTGAAGCTTGAAAATGCTTCCTTGACCCTGATTCAGGGAAATAAGAGTGTGTGTTGAAACGAAATATTTTCACTTCAATACACACTTTTATTTCCCTGAATTAGGGTCAAGGAAACATTTTCAAGCTTTGGGAATGCGCGCAATCGATTCCCCGTCTAGAAATCAGTCTAAAAAGTCGTTTTTTAGAAGAGAAATCTAAAATTTTCATATTTTCGCTTCAATACACACCCTTATTTCCCTGATTCAGTGTCAGGGAAGCATTTTCAAGCTTCGGGAATGCGCGCAATCGATTTTTCGCATAAAATTAGGGGTAGTAGGGTCATTTTTTGCAAAAATTCAAAAACAGATTTTTTTTTGGCCTCCAACGTACCGCATTTTTACCCTCCCCCTTTAATAGACCTTTTAGAATTTTTTGATAACGTTTTTACGTTTTTAGCCGATGTTTTTCTAATAGAAATGTACTATTCCATTCCTCTCTTCGTGATGGACTATAGTTTGATCGTTTATCTAAGAATTCTTCTGAAACTTCAAGTAGACTGAATGTAGTGTAATTAAGTAGAGCTACCTCGGGTAGATCGAAAGTACTCCACCTTGGTAGTTCTATGTCAGATAGACTCTTTAAAGGTAGACCAGTCTACCCGTCGACATTCCATAAAAATATCATCAAGCTTAAAATGTCAAAAAATGACCCCCGATTTTATTAGCACAAAAAATCAGAAAAAATTCACTGATTCCGAAAACACCAAACTTTTGGGGGTGGAAATTTTGTTTTCCTGGATTCGAGGATCCAAAGTTATGACTTTTTGGGTTCTATTTTTTGGCACCAAAAATATTTTTTTAGCACCAATATTCTGGATTTGGATTCTGAATTCGGATTCTGAATCCAGATTCAGAAAATCAGAAAAAATTCACTGATTCCGAAAACACCAAACTTTTGGGGGTGGAAACTTTGTTTTCCTGGATTCAAGGACCCAAAGTTATGATTTTTTGGGTTCTATTTTTTTGGCACCGAAAATATTTTTTTTAACACCAATATTCTGGATTCGGATTCTGAATCCGGATTCCTATTCTGGATTTGGATTCAGATTCTGAATCCTGGATTCTCATTCTCAACCTGGATTCTGGTTTCGGATTCTGAATCCGGATTCAGAATCCGAATCCAGAATCTAGATTGTGAATCAGAACCCGAAATTTGGATTTAGAACCCAAATTCAGAATCCGGATTCATAATCAGAATCCGGATCCTGGATTTGGATTCTGAATCCGGATTCTGAATTCGGGTTTTGAATCTAGATTGTGAATTAGAATCCAGATTCTGATTTAGAATCCGATTCAGAATCTGGATTCATAATCAAAATCCAGAATCCGGATTCAGAATCCAGAATATTGGTGCCAAAAAAAATATTTTTGGTGCCAAAAAAAATATTTTGGTGCCAAAAAATATTTGCGAATTTTTTTTATTGATTTTTAAATAAGTTTTTGACATCTAATCTCTACAACCGTATTTTTTAGCATTGTCATGAACATTTTTAGATAATTAAAAAATTTTTTTTTGTTCTTATCCGCTAGAAAATACGCCCCTTTAAAGATATTGCCAATTAAACAGATAGATTGCCTTTGGCGTCGTGCACCATTTTATGCATCAAATATAAATTATAGAGCTACGAAAAAATGCATTAGCAGAAAGCATAGAGCAATCAATGTCTAACAAATGTCCATACAATGAACTCTCGTAGTGTTGGCAAAATATCAGCTTTAAATAGTATTGAAATGTGAGCGTTCTTTGTAGTCTTATTGAGAAATTCTTTACCTAGACGTATAGATTTTTATCTCTGATAGTTTTTAATCAAGTAAAACCTAATGGAGCTACAAGAAAATGGTAAAACTCTTCTGGGTGCACCCTCAACAAAACCTTCAAGATCAGGATTTCGCGACCGTTACCGATATTTTATATTAATCCTAGCATCTCTATGTCTAACATCGGTCAGTTCGAATATCTACACTTTAAACTTCACCGTCGTTTGCATGACCCCAAAAAATGGAAGCACCTCTTCAAATGGACCGACTGTTAATTTTACGCAGAGCGACAAATCCATGCTCAATTATGCCGTTGGCGTCGGTTCTATCATTGCTACTTTTCCATTAAATTGGCTATACACTCACTACGGAGCAAGATTCGTATTTCTTTTTGCGGGAGTCGCTTCAACGGTGTCCACACTTATTATTCCGTGGGTAGCATCTATAGGGATATGGTGGATTCATGCAGCGAGATTTTTACAGGTTTCTTTTTTACGATGAAAAAATGTTAAAAAATTGGAAAAAAATCGAAAAATTTGAAAAAATTGGAAAAAATGTTAAAAAATTGGAAAAAAGTCGAAAAATTTGAAAAAATTCGAAAAAATTTGGAAAAATTTGAAAAAATTGAAAAATATCGAAAAAATTGTAAAAATTCGAAAAAATTGGAAAAAAGTCGAAAAAAATCGAAAATATTGAAAATATTTGAAAAAAATTGAAAAATCCATTTTTGATCGACGTAAAGATGATATATTTTAGGGAATTGCATATGCAGCAAATTTTGCTGGCGTTGGTATTGTTTGCTCGATATGGGCTCCGTTAAAAGAAAACGCGATCTTCCTAGCAGTATTGACAAGTTATACGCCGATTTCTTCGTTGATCACAAATCCAGTCGCGGGAATTGTAAGTATTAAAAGCAACAAATAAAAGAGATGAACACCATGTTCAGCAACTAAAAAAAAGACCTCCAATATCCCCAATTTTTAGTTATGTGAAACTCTTGGATGGCCATCTGTCTATTATGCACATGCAGCAGCTTGTGCCGTTTTATTTATACTCTGGTTTTTATGGTATAGCGACGAGCCACAAAATAATAAAAATGTTTCTGAAAAAGAATTGGAAGAAATTCACAAAGACAAAAGCTTAGCTCACATCAAAATGGACAGTTTTGTGCCATATTGGGTAATTTTAGCAACTCAATTTTTTCATTTTTTCCAATTTTTCAGTTTAATTTTTAGCACCATAATAAATTTAGGAGATTTGTAAAAACCCGATAGTGTTAACAGTCTGGTTGAATTCTCTAGCTGGACTTGGTACCTTAGTTTTTCTGTACATGTATGGACCGACGTATTTTGCTAACGTGCTCAAGTTTGGTATAGCAAAAACTGGGATTCTTGGAAGTCTAACTGTTTTTCTATCGATCATTGTTCGGCTTGTATGCGGTTATATTAGTGACAAGTGCCAGTAAGTGGTTGGAAGGGGTGGGGTACAGACTAGATATCCTTAAAAAATAGTGCTAGTCGACAATAGGTATCCAATAAAGCTTTGAGTATCCAATGAAAAAATCCAAATTTACGACTGGGTGTTCGGGAGGCACTAGGCCCCTCGTTACGGTTACAGGCGCTCGTTACGGGCTCTCGTTACATAGCACACTCATCACGGTCACTCGTTACGGCCTCTCGTTACAGAATTCGCTTATTACGGCCTGCCAGAGGCGTGCTAAGATTTTAAAAATGGGGGAGGGGGGAAATCATAAACAACTTTTTTCAATTTTTTATGAAAAAATTTAATTTTTAAAGTTAAAATTAATCGGTTCTGTAACGAGAGGCCCGTAACGAGAGGTCGTAATGAATGGCCGTGAATTCGCGTCGTAAGAAGGGGTCTAGTGCCGTTCGGGATGTTAGAAAGGGGTACCAATAAGGTTAGGCTTTTCAATGTAGCCGATCGTACTGCTGCAAAACTTTTGCCTATAATAGCTGACAATATAGAGGCCAGAAGTATCATCATATCTGACGGCTGATCAGCTTATGGGGGATAAGAACCCTTCATCAGCAGTACGACCACCGTTGGGTCAACTATCACCTTTATTTTGTTATAGAGGCCGGAAGTATCATCATATCTGACAGCTGATCAGCTTACGGGGTAAGAACCCTTCAGCAGCAGTACGACCACCGTTGGGTCAACCATTGCCTTTATTTTGTTGACCCAACGGACCGTCAAGTACACACACAAGGAGTTGAAGCTACTTGGGGGCTTCAATTCCTTGTGTGTGTAAAGACTAGTCTGCGCCGTTTGCACGGGATAACCTCCGAACTCCTTCCAACCTATTTATATCAGTAAATGTTTCGTAGGTTTCATGGGGGTAAGAAAATTTTTCAGCATGTTTTGAATGAGATGAGAACCCAATACCCTGTATAGTTTTTTCGTTTTGGTCTTCGTCGGATTTGTTAATAAATTTGTTTGGAGATACATAAAGTTACAAAGTTACATTGGATACTAAAGTTTCATTGGATACCTATAGTCGACTAGCATCAAAAAATTTGGTTGTTCAATTTTAACCATTTTTATTCTACTTTTAGATCACTATCAGAAAGATTAAAAATGATCGTATTCAACTCCGCTTCTCTGGTACCATCAGCAATCTTATTTTTCCTTCTTGGATATGTACCAGATGACAACCCCTGGTTAGGGTATTGGATCATGGCCGCAATCAATTGTCTACTTGTTTCAAATTGTGCCGGTTTTTATAAATGTGCAACGTTGGTCTCGAGGTAAACAAACGTTAAAAGCTATAAATATGAAAAAAAATTTTTAGGCAATATAGTCATTTTGTCGTGTCAAACATTCAGTTTATCAAATGCATCACTTTATTTGCAGCACCGGCGCTAGTTAGCCTCTTTGTTACTAATGATAGCTCAAGAGAACAATGGAAACATGTATTTTATGCACTAGGAGCGTTGTGCATTATTGTAAGTTGTTTATAGAGCCCAACCAGCATTACGTGAGGCCATATGATAGTTGCAGCAAACGTGCAGTAGCAACACTTGCTGGGCATCCCTGAGCTACTAAGCCTGCGTCGGGACGCGCTTCGCGCACTGATAGAGTACCTTTTTAGAGCACAGATTTTTTGACCCCTGCCCAGTCGCTTAAAACGGTTTTTCTCGAGACCCTTAAAGTCTACGAACACTTTGAATTTGGATGTACCTGCGAGATTTTGTACCCCTACCTTCCTGAGGGTGTATTTCCGCAAAAGTTCGATCGATTCGATCCGGAACGGCTCAAATCGCTCGGATTCATGTTCCGCGTATGAAAAAATCATATTACATTCGAAACCGCTAAAATCTGAAAAAATTTCAAAAATTTTCATTTTCCGCAGGATTTTTTTTGAAAAATCCTGGGATAGGTGGGAAAGAAAATTTTTTAGCCGCTGAAACCATCGCCAATCGATTCCCCGGTTATAAAAACCTCTTATATGCGCGTGAAAATAAGTTTTCGCGTCGATTTGAAAAAGTTAGATCACTTTTTCCCCCCGGATCGCACGATTTTTGACCCCAAAAAACACACAAAAAATAGTTTTTTCGGCCCTATCAAATTTTTTTCAAAATTTCACTTTTAAATCTATAACCATTTTTTAGGCAAATACCCTATTTTGTTTCCTGGCAACGGATAAACCAGCCAAATTTACAGAAATTACGTCAAAGAAATATAATGAAGTAGCACAAGAAGATAAATCTATAATATAAAATAAAAATTTTTTTGCTCTCTATTATTTTTTGGTATTTATCGTTTACGGGTCTAACGAAAAGGCGTAAGCGCATTTCGCAGAAATTTTACTTTTTCTTAAATAAACTTCTTAATTTACCATAAATAAAAGCTAGACAATTACATGAAAATAACAAAAATATAAAAAACGTCGAAGCACTAGTAAAAATCATTTAAAAAAATGAATATTTGATTATTTATTAACAGGGTGAACAACAAACGATGTTTGTTTTCCTCTTAATTGATTATAAAATTTCATGGAACATTCTTTAAACTCTTGATGTTTCAATCCAAAAATTATAGCGTTTAAAATCCCGTATAATACAGAGCCAAAATTAATAAAATATCCCGGAAAATTAAAGGCATTACCAAACAGATTGAATTGCTAAAAACAATGGTGTTAAAGGGGGGGGGGGGTAAAAGTTACGGTGGGTTATTGACACGAAGTTGTTTTGATAATATCTGGGTATTTTCCTTTCGTTTTTAATAAAAAATTTTAAAAATAAGGACAATATTTCTTTTGTAACTTTTTTTACCTTTTTAAGGCATAATGCCTTAGGCCTTATGGGCTTAAGGCATTTTGTAAGGCACACATTTTTTTCTTAGGCCGTATGCCTTAGGCATTATGCCTTAGTTATGTGCACTCCATCATATATGATACATTAGAAATAACATCCGATCAAAATAAAAAATTTTATAATATGCTTAGTCGTGGTGTCCTTATTCTAAATATATTTTTTTCAACAACAAACTATCTGGATGATAGTGTGCGCATTACCGGGTTAAGTGAGCTGTTTCGTAGTGACCTTCGTGACCATTTCTCATAAAGGTTTAACCAACTTACTCTTTGTAGTAGTTGCAACGTTGAAGGACAAGCATAGAAAAGGCCGTGACATAACAATACTAAAGAAACCGAAGTAAAAAGTTTTCTTTGCTGTTTCGATAACTTTGAATGATTATTTTGTGTTTTCTTCGATGATACATAAATTGCGAACAATACTTGGCTTGCCAAGTAAATGACTAAAAAGCAGTATATCATAATTATCTTATCGTTAGATAGCCGATCGTTGAGTTAAGTATCAAAAATTACCAAAAAATCCGATCGTCATAACAGTAGAGTAAAATGGGATTATTCGATCCCAATAATAGCCAGTTCCATATAAGCAATAACTTAACGGAAGGAAACTATTCGCCGAAAACGAACCATATTCATATAAAAATATGAGACTAACAAAGACAACAATTATAATCAACGCATGTGTGATCATGGTAGTCTTAAAGAGGAGTCCAAATTAGAGCCCTTTCTCGAAAAAATTTTTTTGAAAAATGACCTTCAGGGGTAAAATTAGGGTGAAAAATCGATTGTGCACATCCCCCTCGCGTGAAAATGCTTCTTTCATCTTGTTTTCGCGAAAATAGCACTATTTCACGTTAAAAATAGTGCAATTTTCGCGAAAACAAGGTGAAGGAAGCATTTTCACGCGACGGGGATGTGCACAATCGATTTTTCACCCTATTTTTACCCCTAGAAGGTCATTTAAAAAAATTTTTTTTGAAGAAAGGGCCCTAATTTGGACCCCTTTAAAAATATTATCAAATATTTTTTTACTTCATTTCTAATTTTTATTTAGTAATCCTTACTTTATTCTGTCTCTGTGCATAGTAAGTTGGCTTGTAAATAGCCAAAAATCGATCAAAGGCCAACAATAATGCGATGATTTGACCAACACGATAACCGAAACTAAACATCGCCCCGACAAATGTACAAAATATAGGGATAAAATTGAGAATAACAAAATTCGTTGAAATAAGAAGTATAATTCCCCTCATAACACAACCATATCCAATAAACAATTCAGTTGTACATTGGAAGATTATGACGACATTACAAGCATTGCTTCTCAACTTTTTAAATTTACAAAATAGTATTATAAGGTATAGATTTAGTATAAATGTTAAGAGACCAACCATTATATAATAAATCGCTATACAGGGTTTATATAAGATGTCTTGATAACCAGGGTCTGTGAAATAAGAATAAGTTGTAGATGGGAAATCTGAGTCGTTCATGCCAATTTTTAAGAAATATTTGAATCAAATGAAATACTAAGTCCTTCAATCTAACAAGGAATGCTCAACATAGAAGCGCGGATCTTGACAAGAGGCCTAGTGGATTTGAAAGTACTCGGCCTGAAAACAATTATGGCATATGTTTCGGATCCGAACCAAAAGAAAATTTTTTGGCTACGGAGCGTTGAAGGTTTTTCCTTTGTATTTAAAAAAATTTTTTTGTTGAATTTTTACCCCAAAAAAGGGGTAAAAATGGTGAAAATCACTGTTTTTTTAATTGCTCCCACATTTTAAAAATTCGAAAAAAATTCTTTTTTTCATTAATTTTATTTTTATGATAAATCCCGTCATATGTGCTATCGATTGAGCTATTGACTATCAGAATTGGATTTAAACTCAATTTTTGGCGAATTTTTAAAATGTGGGAGCAATTTTAATTTTTTAAAAAAACATGATTTTTCCATTTTTGGGATAAAAAATTGAAAAAAAATTTTTTTTCAATAATTTTTTTTTATAAATAAATCCCGTGATTGGAGCTTTCGAATTAGCTATTGGGCGACTGAATTGGATTGAAACTTGATTTTTGGTGAATTTTTGAAATGGGGGAGCAATTTTCAAAACCTATTTTTCACTATTTTTGGGTTAAAAAATCGAAAATAAAATTTTTTCGCAATATTTTTTTATCGTAAAAAAATCCCGTTATTAGGGCTATCGAATGAGCCATCGGGCGACGGAAACGGATTTAAACTCGATTTTTGGCGCCATTTTGAAATGTGGGAGCAATCAAAAAAATAACCTGTATATAGCCAACTAGATGGATTGCAGGACCATATGTAGAGACAATGAATTTTTTTTATTTTGGGCCCATTGTGCCTATAATTATTCAAAGTTTCAAAAAACCAACAGGTTACAGGCACCCTTGTATGTGTTAACAATGTTCATAATGATCTTGTTATAGCGTGCTCATATAACTTAACATAATTTTTTATGCATTTTTCAAAGAGTTGTATGTAATATTCGCATGACTTGGATGCAATCAGGCTTGAAATTTTAATTTATTTTGTATCTTTTCTAAGAAAATTATGGGAGAAAATGTGACATCGACACAAACGATGGTATGTCGTGTGATTTTTCTCACTCTAAAAAAAACTTCTTTAGAATAAAACATATATATATAAACACATGGTACTCTCGTTCGATTAAATAAAAAGTAATAAAGGGGTTGTCGAGAAATTACTTTGCAAAAAATAGTTTAAAACAAACACCATATGACATACTCGATGAATAGTTCTTGTAACAGAGCCATGTTCATCTTCTCTGTCTCTTCATGGCTTCCACCTACTAACAAATCATGACCTTTTTCGTGTGGCCTAATCGAAACCTAAAATTTTCGTCATTATTAACAATACGTATAGGTATTGTATAGGGTTGGGACTTTCCCGAGAAGACCGGGAATTGTCGGGTCGGGAATACAAAAATCATATGATCGTTTCGATACGCGAGATTTTATTGCAATTCAGGTTGCCTGAATAAAATGTCGCGTACCGAAACGATCATACAATTTTTACATTCCCGACTTTCCTCCTTTTTTCTGTCAACTTCATTCTAATTGTATGAATTTCTATGCTATTTTTTTCCTTGCCTTTCTCTTCCTATTCATTTTCAGGATGGATGAGGGGTGCACAGCCCACAACAGGAGTTACTCCCAAATTACTGATGTTTTTTTCGCATGCCCAACGCCCCGAGTCCACATGCTCAAGGCTTCAAAAACAGAACTTAGACACTCCGGACCCAACGTTACTTAACTTGCAAGATCGGACGGTCCGGCAGCGTACCGAGAGAACTATGCTCCTCGTTATATAATCTCAAACAAATAAACACCCATTTCTCCTCGCATAAAATCAATAACAAGATCCTATTCCCTTTCTCGAATATTTCTCTTCTCCTCTTATGCATTATTTATTTACTGTTGTACGATGTTTGTTTGTTTGCTATAGATTTTTATATTGATTTTGGTAGGAACTTTTACTGAAAATATATGGCTTCTACTTATTTGCACGATAAATTTTCAAACCCAGAGGGATATGGGCCAGATGTTATTCGATTTACGTATTCAGAAAGACCGATTTCTAGGCCGACGAGGAGATGGTCATCCAATCAAGAGAATTCAATGTTAATCATAGTTGCTATATTTTGTTGTTTGTGTTTAATGATTCCAATCGTAATTTTTCTAGTACTTTTATATCCTATGTATGGAAGTCTGTCAGGACCACCACGTTATGGTACGTTGGGATAAGTGTATCGATCTTTGTCATAACGCCTAGACTCCGTCATCCTAGATTGTTTATATGTAATTTAAAATGTTGAACTAATCAAAATTTATGTCCATTTCAAGACGATGCTCTTGAATGTTAAAGTGGGGTAATCTCTAAAAAATTTTATTGCTAAAACAGCGTATATAGGCCTAAAATCATGCGAAAAATCGAGTGCGCGCATTCCCGAATCTTGAAAATGCTTCCTTGACCCTGATTCAGGGAAATAAGAGTGTATATTGAAGCGAAACTCCAACATGCACTAATTTCCCTGAATCAGGGAAGCGTTTTCAAGCTTCGAGAATGCGCATAATCGATTCCTCGCATGAAATTACCCCCTGAAATATGATTTTAAGAGGCAATATCTCGAAATATCTCAGATAACGCTTGAGGGGGTGAGCCTACGCCAAAAAGTGTTGCCAAAAACTTGAAGTCTAGGTTATTTTCATGTACCTAGTGAGTGATTAACAAAAACATATAAGTTAGGTCCTAAAACTTGTTGAGAAATCGATGTGTCATTTTCTCAAAAATCGTCATTTAAACCCTTTTTTTGTTTTTATCATAACTTTTTTTCTACAAATGCGTTTGATTTCTGATCAACTATCGTTTTTTGACATTTATTTTTTATTTTATTTATTTCATATCATCTTGTAATAAAAAAAATAATACAACATAAGCGTCCTAATGGCACAAACATTATGAGGCAAAATGATAAGTATAAAAAAAGGTATTGAAAACAAAAAAAGTTGAGAGAAAGCATATATAAAAATAAAACAGTTGAACATAGAAATACAGGGTGTTTCAGCGGAAAATCCTGAATTCGTTATTTCCCGAAAAACAACCTATACTCAGGCTTAGGCCTAAGCCTAAGGCCTAAAAAAATCGAATAAAATCGATAAATGTCAAAAAAAAAAACAACTTAGAAATCTTCGGATATCCTTATACGCCAAACCTAAATAGCGCTAAGCTGAATGGAAATCCAGTATCAATCAATACAGCAACTTCAAGTTATAGCCCATTTACCAAGATTTTGAATATCACGACGACAAACTTCATAAATCTGAATATCAACAGACGGTCTGGTCTCTAAACTGTCTAGAACATCCTAGATAATTTTTTTCGGCCAAAATTTCGAGCACACAATTTCGAGCATTGTTTGCTTTTACGGCACATTCTTTTAGAATAATACCCATATGTTAAAATTCTGTTCCGACCTTTTACGACCATCATGCTTTCTTATCAATTTGCTCGTAGAACACTTTATAAGTAAAAATTTCGGTATAGCAATGTTTCCATCAGAAAACAATGTCAAATTTTTAGTTTTTTTTTCATTTCAGAACAAAAATGTGGGTATATTTTATTCTTTATGCAAATATTTGGCTTTTTGGCTTTGCACAGACAACTATAGACTCGAAGAAAAGGATCACCTGTAGTCCATCGATATCAACTACAGAAGAACTTTGTGTTTATCGTGGATGTATTTGGGATAGCACGCCCGTAATATTTTTACAAAATCGTATGGCTTGTAAATGCTCCCCTCACCCTCGTCTATTTTCTAAGACTTGACCAGCAATACGTGGGGCCATATATATACAGCAACATATAGTTTGACTTAAGGTGAGGGGCCATTTGCGTCCGGAAACATCCGTCCCGGACATTTGAGTCCCCTGCATTTGCGTCCGGACGCAAACTGTCCAGACGCTTGGTGAAAATTTTGGTGAATGTCCGGACGCAACTGTCCGGCCGCAAATGTCCAAGACGGAAATGTCCGAGACGGAAGTTTCCGAACTTAACTATCCGGACGCAAAAAGGTAAGCAATTTTTATGAGGATAACCGTCCCCCTCCCAACATAATTGCGTAATATCTTGATGACCCCTTTATATAAAAAATGTAATGTAGGATTCAGCTGGTATAGATAAACCAAATTGTTATTTTCCTCAAAATACGGGATATATAGCAGAAGATCCTATAAATAACAATCCATTAACTCTTAAAAAATCTTCAACAGGTCCAAAAAATCCGTTTGGACAAGATTTTGATGAGCTCATTTTCCAAACTAAACAAATTGGTAGTGGAATTCATATATCGATCACTCCAAAAGGAACCACAAGGTGAGAAAACTTGAAAAAAAACTGATCGGAATCTATTACAGATACATACCACCAATTCCTGTCAATCCATCTCCTAACCTAGCTTCGTCCGATCAATTTTCTGTTGTAAAAACCAACGATTCCATATTTTCGTTTGCCATACAAAGACAAAGTTCTGGAACAAAAATTTGGGACACCTCATTAGGAGGACTATTATTTGCGGATAAATTTCTTCAGATAGCCAGTTATTTGCCCTCTTATAACATCTATGGTTTCGGTGAAAATGTTCACACAAGTTTAAAGGTGGGCCAAGAAAATTTATAAGTTCTAAAAAAAAGTTTAGCATGACATGTCAAAGTATCATAGTTGGGGAATGTGGGCTAGAGATGGTGAAACTAATTTGGGAGCAAATTTATATGGTTTAGTTAAATTTTGATGCTCTCTTGTAAAAATTTAGGTGTTCATCCGTTTTACATGGGTCTAGAGAATGATGGAAAAGCTCATGGAGTTTTTCTCTTCAATAGCAATGCTCAGGTTTAAAATCTACGACTTTAAATAATGATGATTTTTAGCATTTTTAGTCAAAAATAACTCGTTTTAGCCAACGTTTTTGAAAAAAGTTCGAAAAATGCAGCTTTTTAGCGCTATCTTGCATGCCAGGGGCCTTATTCTCATCTTTGGATTAAGGATGTTAACCCGGGTTAAGAAGCTAAACCCGGGTTAAGACCTTAACCTGAGTTTCGTTAAAGGGACACTAACCAAGGCTTAGGTTTTGCCAATTTTTTTTAAAAAATTAATAAAAAAATGAGTTTAACCAAATTTTTTCGGGCGACCACACATTCGATTGCTGGTAATTTGGAGAATTTTTTTATAAAAAAAATTATTGAAAAATCGCACGTTTTATCCGAGATATAGCCATTTGAAGTTTGAACCCAAAATACCCATTTTTCCTTATTTTCACAACTTTGCCAAAAATTGGGTATAGGACGGATTTCTTCGATCGACAGCAATTCTGAAAGTTGGGATCCTGAGGTATTTTTTACAAAAATAATTATTGAAAAAGCTTTTAAAATCGCGGAGATATGATTTTTTTGAAAATTATGCATTTTTTCGATGTTTACCTTATTTCCAAAAAAGTGCAAAAATTGAAAAAGCATAATTTTCAAAAAATCATATCTCCGCGATTTTAAAAGCTTTTTCAATAACTTCTTTTGTAAAAAATCCCTCAGATTCCCATCTTTCAAGATTGCCGTCGCTCGAAGAAATCCGCCCTATACTCAATTTTAGGCAAAGTTTTGAAAATAAGGAAAAATGGGCATTTTGGGTCCAAATTTCAAATGGCTATATCTTGGATAAAACGTGTAATTTTTCAATAATTTTTTTACAAAAAATCCTCCAGATTACCAGCAATCGAATGTGCGGTCGCCCGAAAAAATTCGGTTGAAACTCATTTTTTTTATTAACTTTTTTAAAAAAGTTGTCAAAACCTAAGCCATGGTTAGTGTTCCTTTAAGGTCTTAACCCGGGTTTAGAATGAAGGATGAGAATACGGGTTAACCCGACTTAACAAGGGTTAACATCATTAACCCAAAGATGGGAATAAGGCCCCTGGACACTTTTCGCTATTTTTTTTGTTACAAAACGCCCTTCTTTTCGTTGTTACAAAGTGTCCTCCTCGTGTTAATGAGAAATTTTTTTAGGACATTACCCTCGGACCCGCACCTCATTTAGTTTATCGAACTATTGGTGGTCAATTTGATATTTTCTATTTTCCCGGACCTACTCCAGAGGAGGTTATACAACAATATCTACAGGTTATCGGGAAACCTGCGATGCCAGCTTATTGGGCATTAGGATTTCATGTATTTTTCACACTAATCCATTTTGCCTATTTTTCGATTTAGCTATGCCGAAATGGTTATGCTGGAACGAAAGATATGCAAGCGGCTGTGAATAGAACGATCAATAACAACATACCATTCGATGTCGCTTGGGCAGATGGACAATATATGGACAGTTTCAAAATGTTTACTTTGAATATGACAGTAACTTTAGTGCACAAATGCGAAAAAACATAATTTTTTCAGTATTGGAGTGAGCTCGGTACTTATACCGATTATTTACATACACAAAACATCAAAGTGATATTGAGCACAAATCCTGGAATCGAAGTCGACTATGACGTCTTTCAGAGAGGATTAGAACAAGTTAGGTTTTCATGTTCGAACTCTGTACTTAAGGCTTAGAATGTTTCATTTATCGAATGGCCAAGATATGACATGGTTCCTCAAAACATCCAAAATCAATACCCTCTAGCTAACGGCACAAAAATCATGCTCGGATGTGTATGGCCATCTAAACATGTGGCGTTTCCAGATTTCTGGGATCCGACGGGACTGACAATAAAGTGGTGGATTAGTGAATTTGCTAGATTTAGAAATGTAATACTATTTTTCTTCCCCCCTTCTTTACAACTTGAAACTCAGCTGGGACCCTTAATTCACCTCTCACTACTTCGAAAGTTATGGCAGCAACCAAGTCTAGGGGCTCTGAAGTAGCAGCTATTGTTCCATTAGCTGAAGGCAAATGCGTTCCATATTCAATAGCATCGAAATGTGTGAGCTTCACAAGAAGACCTAGGCATGGCATAGGCGCCATTTATACTTCTGTCGCGACGCGACAGTGCATTTTTGTGTCGTACGACATGTCATGCCACATGTCGTACGACAGTGTTTATAGTTCGGTCGTACGACGCGCTGCAACAAGACGGAAGTATAAATAGCGCCATAGTCATTAATGAAATTTGAGAGCCTGAATCGATTAGAGAAACGCAAGGAATTCCACGGATGATAAGTCGATTAGTGAAGCAACTTCCTACGGGTGGGGGGTTTGCTTTTCCTTGATAGAATTCTTGCTCTTCCTTAGCAGTTGCTTGCTTTTCAGCGATAACAACCGCTTCGGTTGAACCAACTTGACAAGTAATTGTTCCACTAAAAGTTGTGATCTGCCCAAACTTAGCATCAAGAAGTGCATTGTTCACTTTTCTGAGTGAACAATGCACTTCTTATATGTAAGTGATTATGAGGATTACTAGAAATGCATATATGTTATCTAAAAATGAGAAAACTCATGAAACATGCATCCAGTATTGACGAGTGCCACAGCACACCTCTTTACATTCGTGCCATTGGTAGACACGTAAAATTGTACCGTTGTTTTCATGAGAAAACTCACATATAGTCCCATACTTCCATTGTTACAGGACATTTTCATTGCCGGGCTATGGCGGTAGCCTGCATTTGAAGGGAAAGCAGGAATAGGTGTCAAATTCGAAATCGGATTAATCTGCACCGGCAAATGATGATCGAGTGGTGCCTGTCGACTAGCAAAATCGGATCCATTATTTACTTCATTAGCTACGAGCAAATTCGAATGCGGCTGATTTTGATGATTATTGAAATTATGACGATTAAGTTGATTGAATGGACCTCTAGGCTGAAAATTTCCACTTCCTTGCCTCGAAAAGTTATTCCAGAAATTATTTGATCCTGAGTTTAGACTACCATATCAATGGACGGTCTCTGGATGGACATGGATGAACCAACGAATTTCGGCACGACTACTCATGGCACTTATAAACAATATGGCCAAAAATGGCCAACAAATGAACCTTTGAGTTGTCCAATATCTGGTCCAGATTCTGGATATGATGCTCCTCCATATTATACATATAGTAGTTACCACAATGGAGGATTTGTAAGCTTGTCAAATAGATTAAACAAATGCTCTTTTATTTAGCTTGCCTCCGTTACACTTTGCATGTGTGGTGTAACTGTAAGAAGTAATCAGACTTTTTATGACACAAAGAACCTATATGGTTTGTCAGTAATGGTGGCGACAGCTCAGGTCCAGAAACAAGCTATAGGTAAAAGAGGGGCCGATATTTCGAGGTAATAACAGATTTTTTTGTCATCTTGACTTTCTAAGGTCAACTTTTCCTTCTTCCGGAGTATATGGAGGTCATTGGACTGGAGACAACCATGCAAATTGGAATGATCTCCAATATTCCATTATCGCTTTACAAGAATTCAACCTATTTGGAATCCCATTCGTCGGAGCAGATGTTTGTGGTTTTCACTACGCTCCTAGTGAAGAACTTTGCCTCCGATGGCAGCAACTTGGAGCATTTTATCCATTTTTCAGGTAATTAAGCCTAGGCTTAGGCTTAAGCCTAAGCCTAAGCTTAGACTTAAGCTTAAGTTTAGACCTAAGCTTAAGCCTAAGACTAGGCTTAGGCTTAAACCTAAGCCTAAGTTTAAGCCTAAGCTTAAGCCTGGGCTTGGGCTTAGGCTTAAGCTTAAGCCTAGGCCTAGATCTAAGCCAAAGCCTAGGCTTAGGCTTAAGCTTAGGCCTAAGCTTAAGCTTAAGTTTAAACCTAGGCCTAAGCTTAAGCCTAGGTTTGGGCTTAGGCCTAGGTCTAAACTTAGGCTTAAGCCTAGGCCTAGACCAAAGTCCAAGCCTAAGCCCAAACCTAAGCTTAAGCCTAAGACTAGGCTTAGGCTTAAACCTAAGCCTAAGTTTAAGCCTAAGCTTAAGCCTGGGCTTGGGCTTAGGCTTAGGCTTAAGCTTAAGCCTAGGCCTAGATCTAAGCCAAAGCCTAGGCTTAGGCTTAAGCTTAGGCCTAAGCTTAAGCTTAAGTTTAAACCTAGGCCTAAGCTTAAGCCTAGGTTTGGGCTTAGGCCTAGGTCTAAACTTAGGCTTAAGCCTAGGCCTAGACCAAAGTCCAAGCCTAAGCCCAAACCTAAGCTTAAGCCTAAGCCTAGCCTAGGCCTAAGCCTTTCAGATAAAACGGTAACAGATATAAAAATTCGACTAAGTATCCCCGAACTTTTTCCCTCCCCTAATAGTATTATCTTAAAAAGCGTAAAATCTAGAAATCACAATGATTGGGGAACGCCACCTCAAGATCCAGGTATTTGGCCTGCTGTCGCTGCAGCAGCTCGGAAATCCAACTTATTCCGTTACCGACATTTGCCTTATTTATACAGGTAAAAATCGAGGAAGATGGCCAGTGAATTTTTTTTAGTTTGCTCTTCAATGCTGCTCTAAATGGTGGGACCGTATTCAGACCTGTATTCTTCGAATTTCCCAACGATCCGTTAACTTATGGACTTTCTTTCCAATTTATGTGGGGTCCTGCGTTAATTGTAATTCCTGTGATTGGACCAGTAAATACCCCAATCTTATTCCCTAAAATTAATAATTTTTAGAATGCAACTTCTGTAGCTGGATATCTCCCTACAAACTCAACTTGGTACTCGATGTATGACTATTTTTATGGAAATCAGATTGCTGGTGGTCAAAATAACTTCACTGCGCCATCAACTTATCTTATTCCTACTTTTGTTCGAGGTATAAGCTAAGTGAAAAAGGCGCAATTTCCTACCTCCTTTATATAGATCTTGCCAATTTCTCCCCTTATGATTTTAGGTGGTTACATCCTACCAAGACAAAAACCTTCGGTAACAACAACTTTATCAAGATTGAACGAAATGCAACTTCTCATTACTCTAGGTCAGGATTCTTACCAACAATCGACATGACCCATTTAAAATTTAGATACAAATGGTTTAGCCAAAGGAGAACTTTATTGGGACGACGGAGATAGCGTTATCGATGATATTAACACCTATAGTTACTACCACTTTGTTTATAACTTTGTAGTACAAAAACAAAACGCTGTTCTTAATATAACATTGGCGAAACAGACGGTATCTGTTATCTTTCACTTTCCTCACATATTTTTTAGGCCACTTTTGATCTTACAACGTTGGACAACTTAGAAATATTCGGATATCCTTATACGCCAAATCTAAATAGCGCTAAGCTGAATGGAAATCCAGTATCAATCAATACAGCAACTTCAAGTTATAGCCCATTTACCAAGATTTTGAATATCACGACGACAAACTTCATAAATCTGAATATCAACAGACCGTCTTGGATTTTAACCTGGGATAATCAATAAATTGTGCTTTGTTCTCTTATTTTTTAACACATAAAGTAACCCACACTTTAACACACAAGTTTTCTAATAGTGATAGAAACCGAACCGAACCCGACCTGCCTATTTTTGCTCGAAAAAACCCGAAAATTTGACCCGGACCTTCTGACCCGACTCGTGACCCGAACCCTGACCATACATGGGCAAGGGGGTAGGCTGGTAAACCGAATAAGCGACATTAGTCCTTAATTCGTCCCTAATTCTTACCCCCCCCCCTTTAATATTATGTTATAAAATAAGTTTCGTATCGTATTTTTTATTTTTAAGAGGTGATGTCTCGAAAGTTCGAACTTTTTGAACGTGCCGCGGAGCTATGCAAAACGAACATGGAATATGAAAATTGGGCCCAAAAGAAACACAATTGTGCATTAGAAGTGGTGTATAACCTTTAAAAATGCCCAAAAATACCATTTTCAGGGGCTTGGACTCTCAACTTCAGGGCCAGAAAAAAGTGCTTGATCCATCGAGAATTGGGTCGGGACCAAGCTTAAAACAAAGTAGGGGTGTTGTATACAATTTTAGGGCTGTATGGAAAAGAAAAAACAAGAAATGGCTCTAGCCGCTCTTTTCGGCTAGAGCCATTTCTTTGAATTTTTGGCCCTGCCGGGGATCAGGATTTATGCAAAGAACCTTTTTTTGACAACTTTTTCTATTACATGACCCATACACCCTATAAGTAATTGGTAGCCCGCGTTCTCAGTTTTCAAATGACACCAAAATCATCGAAATTGGATTTAACCATCAAGAGTTATGCCCAAAATATTAAAGGGGGGTATTTTTTAGGGGCTAATCTCCGAAAAAAAATTTTCCTTATTTTTTTTATAAAAACATCACTTTTAGGGGTAATTTTGCATGGGGAATCGATTGCACGTATTCCCGAACCCTGAAAATGCATGCCTGACCCTGATTCAGGGAAGGGGTATTGAAGCGAAAATAAACAAATTCGGTTTTTTACCGGGAAAACGTCGTTTCTAGGGTAATTTTATGCGGGGAATCGATTGCGCGTATTCCCAAACCCTGAAAATGCATACCTGACCCTGATTCAGGGACGGGGTTGGGGTATTGAAGCGAAAATCAAAAAATTTTTTCGAATTTTTTTATTTATATCCCCAACCCCTTCCCTGAATCAGGGTCAGGCATGCATTTTCAGGGTTCGGGAATACGCGCAATCGATTCCCTTTTGCTTAGTTCCGCGGCATGTTCGAACTTTCGAAATATCGCCTCTTAAAATTGAACCGAAAAATCTGCATTTTATAAACTGATTTCTGATCAACTATCGTTTTTTGATATTTATTTATTTAATTTATTTCATATCACATAGTAATATAAAAAATAATACAACATAAGCGCCCTAATGGCACTAACATTATGAGGTATAAAAAAAGGTATTTAAAACAAAAAAGTTGAGATAAAGCTTATATAAACATAAAACAGTTGGGCATAGAAATACAGGGTGTTTCAGCGGAAAATCCTGAACTCGTGGTTTCCCGAAAAAACAACCTATACCCAGGCTTAGGCTTAATCCTAAGGCTTATTAGTTGAATCCCCCCTCTAGGTGTCCAATTAACGAGGTTTCACTGTATAGACCATTTTTAAGTTACCCAAAAATGACGAAAAACAAGTCGGTTCCATTTTTGGGGTGATTTTTCACTGTTTTCGAGCCGTTTTCAACCGATTTAAAGCGGTCCCATGTCATTTTGAGGTATGGGGTAAACCCTACCCTAGCCATTTTTTCTCAAAAATGTCTTTATCAGGGTATTTTCATGCAAGAAATCGATTGCACGCATTGAAAACCCTTGAAAACGCTTTTTTATAACATGAAATAAGGGGTTTCTCTATTTAAAACACAAATTATCATGGGATCTAACTCAATGATTATGATAAAAAATCTGCATTTTATAAACTGATTTCTGATCAACTATCGTCTTGATGATACCAACTCCACCAAGCTTCAGCACATTAACTTTCGCCACAAATCTCGCCACGCTAACTTTCATCATGTAACTTTCGCCACGATAACTTTCGACACGTAACTTTCGCTATTTCCGTATCAATAAACATTTCATTTCAGACTAATTGGGTTGCCTGATTTGCAATAAATATGTATATTGACACGAACGTGGCGAAAGTTATAGTTTTTTGGCAACGTGGCGAAAGTTGTCATGGCAAACGTGAAACGTAGAGAAAGTTATAATGCCAAATTTGGCAATTGGTGTTCGGAAAAATTAGTCGGAAATCTAAGTCCTGAAAAATTCGGGCAGAGCAAAATCCGAAAATTTTTGTGCAGCAAAATTTCCTGGCAATTCCGGTCCTTGTGCCAAAAAATAGAAGGGTAAAGTTAACATGCGTTATCAGAATTGCGTAATCAAATATTGCTATCAGGAAAAGTTGAGTCTCGATTAAAGCTTATATTGCTTTCTATCCAAGGAGGTCGATGTGGATTTTGAATTAATCTCGCACTAAATAAATGATTTACTTCTCGTTTTTTTTATGCGAAATAATTACTTTTGATTGTCGTCACGACTATCTTCTATTTGATTTCTTTTATAAACACAAATGCATATGCAATAATTTAAAAAAAAGAATAAGAATACACCAAAAAATGTGGCAGAGTAAAGAAAATCCATGATAAAATATAATCGAAGCTGGTGTAAAAAAGGGTCAGTTCTAGTAGTTTAAGTACACAATAGAGAATAATAAATTCAAAAAAGCATCGCGTAATTTGAGAAGATAAAACAAAACGTTCGACGAATAAATTTGTAATAATTATGTTCAAAAAGTTTGAGAAGCGCTTCCTAGAATAATAAGAAGTATAATAAGGTCATAGGCATTATCCCCGCTAACTAAACTATATTTAAAATTTTTTTAAGTTCCGGTTTTTAGCGCACCACATAAATGGGCAGTACCCCAAGTGAAATTTTCAAAAAAACTCACAACCCTCATTTGGTCCTCCTCTAGATGGGCTCGAAAAATTGGCGATCAAAAAAAAAGATTGACAAATTTTAAAATATTCTTTTTTTTTCAAAAATAAATATGCTGCTCCAAGCAACCTACTTTTCGACTATTAATTATTGTGGGGGGACGTAGGATGTGGGTCGGAAGGCCGACAAATTGAGGATTAATAATTAATCCTCAATTTGTCGGCCTTCCGACCCACATCCTACGTCAACCCACAACCCCTCCCCCAAGGTAAAAAATCTGGGGTCACCTGGGGTCTGTCCATGTATGGTGCGCCACCTTGTACACATGAAAGTGTTCGAGTTAGTTAAAAAATTTCTTTGTAAAGGACCAGGCCACTCAGATACAATTGTGTGAAAAAATGAAATATTCGGAAAGATCATGAAAAATGGAGCATTTTTTGTTTTTATGGCATCGTTGAATCGTTTTCCCCATCGAGATAAATGCACTTGAAAATATGAATTCATGTACATGTTTTCGTTGTAATACACAAATTTTTTTGAAAATTTTGCGGAAAAATCGTGAAAAAATAGCATGAATCGACAGAGCATTTTATGCTGAACAACTTTGCTAATTGAAGTTTGCGTAAAAAATTATTTTCTCCGATCAAAAATGCAAAATAAGTTTAATTCATGCATAAAATTCTCTGTCGATTCATGCTATTTTTTCACGATTTTAAAGTAAAAAATTCAAGAAAATCTGATTATTACAACGAAAACATGTACACGAATTCATATTTTCAAATGCGTTTTTCGTTTTTTTCAAATTTTTTGAATTTTTTCTATTTTTTGAATTTGTTCAATTTTCGAATTTTTCAATGTTTTTGATTTTTTCGAATTTCTTTTCAATTTTTTTATTTTTTCTTATTTTTTTCGATTTTTTCTATTTTTTTCTATTTTTTGAATTTGTTCAATTTTCGAATTTTTCAATGTTTTTGATTTTTTCGAATTTCTTTTCAATTTTTTTGAATTTTTTCTATTTTTTTCGAATTTCTTTTCAATTTTTTCGAATTTTTTAGATCGTAGCACGTGCCTCTGAATGATCGATCCGGATGAAGTGATAGAGAATTTATTATAAATCATCACTATAATCTTTATTTATGGCATAATTTACAATAAAGGCAGTCATCAAAACCTTTCTTATGTGCATATTCCATAACTATTAGCCACATTGTCGAAACCAATATTAACGAAATTGGCGACA